>CM068955.1:7899841-7916275 GCA_035128595.1 Eptatretus atami
CAATCGTGAGACTCAGAAGATGCCAAGCTGACTGCGTGATGCCAACATCTGAGAATTGATTAAACTTATCGTGTTGCACTGGTATTCAAATTGATTAACATAGTAGTTTTAGTCTATTATAATGGAGGCTTTTACCTTAAAATCTTTAGAAAGAGATAAACGCGTTGTTAGCAAAATGCATAATCGAAGATCATACCGGTGATATGTGGCTAAAACATGACATGTTAAATGATAAAAAATGTCGAAACTAAGAATATGTTGTCAAAATTAGAGTTTATATCTTATCATTAAACAAAATGGTCCAGATGGCGCGCCAACAAGCGCAGATTCCCTATGAACAATTCCGACTGCTTATTAGAATCGTAGTGTTCAAAATCATCTCCGTACGACTTTCCTAACTTGAGTTATCGTCAGAATAGATAATGTCCCACCGGCGGCCCTAATATATAAGTAATTTCGGTCTCTTTACATAGAATTTTTTGTACACTCGTAGTGAATTATATGTTGTATTTTTTAGTTATTTGCGACAGAAGACGATGAACGGTGTAAGCAGAATGCATAATTTTGAAAATCATACCAGTGTTGTTTTCACTAAAAAAAGTACAAGTTAATGCAAAAATAGTAATAAATATATGATTTTTTCGATAATTGTTTTTTATTATATAATCTATAACAAATACTTCATATTATTTTTTATTTAGACGGTACAGAATCCGGACTATATTTAGTCGTCAACCGCACGTCGATAGCTAGTATAGAATCCAGATACACGTGCAACAATGTACCCCACCAAATGGGCATTTTCGCGCGTGGTGGTTTCAAAGATGGCGGCCATCCGGGCACTAAGCTACGTCTCAGATGTCCATCATGCATTTCTTTGAAAGCTGAGATATTGCCCTAATGGGAAATCATAATGAGAATTACTCCCCCCGCCGAGCATTCACTTCAAAATATGGCCGTTGGCTCAAGGACTATGGAAGTCAGTGAAAGTTAATGTGTGTTTTATGGAATTGGAGCTTGAACATCAGTCCGATAGCACTCTCTGAGTTCGGAGACAGATAGTGGCGAGATCATGCGGGTGGTTACACCTACAATTGGTCTTGTCGCCCTGATGGTTACCATGCCCAAGAGTTGCTTGTTAGCGTGTCAATAAGCGACTCCAATGATAATTGAGGTAAACCGGTCAACGAGCGTATTATGAATAAGGATTCGTCACTCCTTGGGTGTCATTCCCTGGTCTCCGTTTATGCACCGACTGAGGCGAGTGATCTCACGTGAAGAACGCATTCCATGCCAACGCTTAAGTCTGTGGTCGATTCGTGCCCCATGGAGACACTTTCTAAGTCTTGGGGATTTCATTGCATCTGACTGGAACTGATCGGGATGGTTATTAGACATGTGTTGGTCCCCATGGGTCTGGAACTGTGAGCCTGAATGCCATAAGTTCCTTGACTTTGCAAGAAGTCATTGACTTAGGGTGGCTGGTTCATGGTTTCAGCGCCACAAGCTCATCGCTGGACTAGGTGTTCCACCTGAGGCTCCGTGGGGCAAAGGAGACTGACCATGTGCTCGTTAATGGTCGCCGGGAGGATGAATCCAGAACTGCCAGGGTCGACTGGAGTGCTCAGTTCCTCAAAACCACCCACAGGCTTGCGGTAACAACTCCAAAGTCACACTTAAATCTGGAGAATGGTACCAGCCAGCCGAGGCTGATGTTTGCAAGCTCAAGGATGAGAGGGCAGCTGAGGAGATTGCGAACAGGCTGAGTGGGGACTTGGGGTCTGGGTGCTTTCAGGAATCTTGAAGAGTTGTGGAGTGCCTTCAAGATCATCGTCCTTGATGTTGTCTGTGGATATCTTGGAACTCACTGAGGGCGAAGAAGAATTTGTCTCTCACAAGGGAGACTGGTAAACCATTGCCGAGTCACAGGCCAGGCTTAATCGCAGAGCTGAGCTGTTCAAGGAGTTGAGGCGAAAAAACTGCACGTGCACTGAGGGTGGACAAGGAGGCAGATGTGTGAGGAATCTGTGTGAGGTGGAGCATCAACCTGTGATGAAGTGTTCTTGCCTGCTTACCAGGGAATTCGCGCATTGCTTCGTCTCCAAGCCATCCCTTGGTTTACTGCAGTAAGAGCAGAGGTGGTGGGCTCTTGACGAGGAGTCCGAGTAAGGCCCGCAGCCGGTACTTTAAACGGCTGTACCAGGCTGACACCAGTTGGTTGAGTTGGATGTCTGGGGGTATAATACCCTATTGCTGACCCTCCATCCACTGTGATCCACCTTTGTTTGTGGAAACACAGGCTGCGGTAACCGGTTGAAATGGGGTAAAGCTCCTGGGATCTGTGGCATCCATGCTGAACTCTCAGGATGTTGAAATGCTGCACTCATGTTGTTGCATGCAGTTCTGTGCTCTGCCTGGAACACAGGCAATCCCACCAATGAAAAATTGCTGTCCTCTCTGGAAAGGGAAGGGTGATCGCCAGGACTGCAACAACTACAAGGGGTGACGCTGCTCTCGATGCCGGCAAGGCATTGCTCAGATAATTGTGGTAGAGTTCGCCACAATCTTCTTGCACTCAGTGCACAAAAGCAGTCAGGCTTTACACCCAAAGAGGTCAAAGAGTTGACCGTATCCTTGCTCTTTGGGTCCTCACCGAATGCGAAGACGAGAGTTTCAGCAGAGGCTGCTTGCAGCCTATGTTGATCTCTGTAAAGCGTTCGATTCGTGAATCGGGATGCCTCTGAGGATTTCTGTCTTCGTGAGGTGCCAGCAAACTGACTGATCTGATGTCTGAACCTACTTAACTCTGAGAGTGCTGTGAGATTGGTGGTGCCATCTCGATTATTTCCAGTTGTTACTGGAGTTCGTCAGGGTGTGTATGGCCCCACACTTTTCAGCACTTGCATGGATGGATCTTGGGGAGGATGTCCGAGAGCAAGCTGTGGTGCATCATTTGGGAATGTCAAGTCTCTGACCTTGATTTATAGATGATGACAGTCATCTTTGCGGAGACTCTGGATCTTTTTGGGGGCCTTTGAGGTGCTGAATAGGAGTCAGAGCCGCTGGGATTACGGTTTTCCTGGGTCAAACTAAGATCCAGGCTTTCAACGACATCTTTAATGTTGCTGTCTTGTCTGTACCTTGTTTGTGGTGAGGATGTTCAGGTCACGGAGAGAGTTCACTTACCTCGGCAGTGATATTCATGTCTCTGTTGGGTGAGAGTCAGAGGTAATAAAACATCTGGGTTTGGCCTGCAGAGTAATGGATTCACTGGATCATCGTGTGGCACTGTCGGTACCTGTGCAGGACGACGAAAATCTGAGTCTTCAAGTCCTTGGTGCTTCCAGTCTGCTCTGCGATGTAGACTTAATTCCTTTGGTACAGGTCTCTTCGAGATCCAGTGGGTATCGCTGGTTGGATTTTGTGTCCAACAAGCAGTTGCTAAGAGAGACTCAAATGAGATTTGCTACTGCATAGTCTGCAAGCATCAGCTGCGGCTGTATGGACTTGTGGCTCATTTCCCTGATGCTGATCCTGTCATCGATTCTCTTAGGAGGAAGCCTCGTGAGTGCAGGAGGCCAATGGGCAACCACTTTCCTCGTGGTGCAGAGGTTGATCAGCATCTCAAGGAATGGGATGGGCCAGGCTTTTCCTGAGGGATGGCAGACGTAGCCCCTGAAGTATAGCAGCAAAGTGGACGCAGCTCGGCGCATGCTCCCATACTGACTGACCTGGATCTGACCTTGAGGACAGTTTGGAATAGAAAATGTGAGCTTGTGAAGCCAGCACAATTTTTCGTCCCACTGAAACGGCAGAAAAATGTTACCCACGAACAGCTGGTTCAAACGTTGCAGAAACTGCGAGTAATAAAGCAAGATGATGAGAGAGCTTGCACGAATCGGGATCAAAAGAAGCTAGAACAGATGATACATAGCAGTGGATAAAGAGAATGGGCTCAGCGACACAGTAGTGAAGGTAAAGGGTACTTGAACGTCTCAGAAGATGTGCTTTACACAACCCACATCCAGAATCCCACCAGAGGTAATGTGGTGTTGAACCAGAACAAAAAGCTACGATAGAATTGTCCAGGTAACTTTGTGAGAGGTATCACGACCGTTTGTATTGCCATTGCCACTTTTGATAGTTGTGATCATCTTGAGGATTTTGTAACTTTCGTGCAATTCCTGGATGTGGAAAAAGTTTGCAGTCGGTTAGTGGGGGGAAGTGGGCTATGTCGTTGAGCACTGCCTGGTCCTGAAGTTGAAATTTTTAAAGTTGATTTCACTGGACATTTAGAGATACCACCGTCAAAGAGTTTCCTGTAAATCCACACTCAAATGAGTTATGAAGGTACTCATTACCTCTTGAAAGAGTAGTTGCAATACACCTGTTTATTATGATGCAAACCTGGCTTCTGTTCATATTCCTGGTGTTCCATTGTGTTAAAAGTCATAACATTTTACACATCTGTTTACGAAACATCATAAATGGGAAAATATCCCATCGGTCATTTTGATGCATTTTGTGAAGTCCATATGCCAAGAATATTAAATGAAGTTTCACAACAACCTCCCCAGGCCAGAACAAATTCTCCCAGCCTGGGCAGACACTTGCGTGATGTTTCATACAAGCCAAGAGGAGAGAGAGAGAGAGAGAGAGAGAGAGAGAGAGAGATGCATCAAACAACAAGCCAGCAGCAGTAACCTCCCTCTCTGATGACCTGAAAAGGATGAGGTGATGTTCTTCACACTTGGAACATCCTTCGTCGGAATTAGTTGAGAAAGTCTCACATTCTTACCCAGTCTTCTACAAACTCACCTAATGCCACAATGAACCAACCAATGGAAGAAATTAAATCTCTTAGACTTCTGGGCATCAACCTGAGCTATAACCCCTTCTGGACAGAATACATCTTATTAATCGACGGTGGACTCCAAAGCGAGCGGATAATGGGCAATGCTACATCATGATGCTCCCTTCTTGGTAATATGAACTTCCCACAGCTAAAAGGCTTTTGTTGCAGTTCAATCGAGACTGTTCTCTCTTGTAGGCAGGCATCCTGATTCACCCCTCCACTCCTCATCTATTGGATCCATAAGCACAATCAACATCATGGCATTTCTAGAAAAACAGAAGACAAGGTCGGCTGCTAACTCAGTGCTGACAGGATGGTGGCCTCTGTTAGGAACCCCTGCTCAGACCTTGCTCCCAAAATCCCTCTGTCCATCTTCAATGTCGCCGGTTCTTCCAGGACCCCTTCTTATGAAATCCCCAAATCCAAGTTCACTGCTTTTCTCATTCCTTTATTCATCTCTTCTCATCTTGTGGACCTCTCTCAGTCTGTTCAATCCTGCCCATCTTTCCCTCTTGGTTCCAGTTTGCAGTGCACCACCAACTTCAGGTCATCTCCACCCCATTCGTCATCTTTGCAATCCCGTTAAATCACTCTCCACACCTTTCTTTTTGACTGCATAAGTTATTTCCATCTCCCTTCTCTCCTCCTCTCCCCTTACCTCCGAACCCCCTCCTTGCTCCCCTCCTTCCATCCGACCCATCACCTGCTCCTCTCCTCTCCCCTGCCTTGCCTCCTCCATCCGAACCTTCCCCCTGCCCTCCTCCTTCCCTCCACCCCCCTCCCTGCTTTCCCTCCTTCTCCGAACCCCCTCCCTGCCTTCCCCCCCCTCCCTGCCTCCTCCAAACCCGAACCCTGCTTCCCTCTCCTCCAAACCCCTCCCTTGCTCCTCCTTCCTCCAAACCCCTCCCCTGCCTTCCTCCACCCCCTCCCCTGCCTTCCCCTCCTTCCCTCCGAACGCCCCTCCCCTGCCTTCCCTCCTTGCCTCCTAACATCTCCCCTGCCCCCTCCTCCCGACCCCTCCCCTGCCTTCCTCATTCCCTCGAACCCCTCCCTCATTCCTCAAACACCTCTCCCTGCCTTCCCCTCCTTCCGTCCGAACCCCTTCTCCTGCCTCCCTCCTTCCTCCGAACCCCCTCCCCTGCCTTCCCATCCTTCCCTCTGAATCCCTTCCCCTGCTCTCCCTCCTTCCCCAATCATTCGTTCATACACTTGTGTTTGCGTGTAGTCTGACTGCGCAATGTCAGTGCATCGCATTCTATCCTTTGGCATCTTGATCTTCCACAAGGCAAGAGACTGTACAAAGATTTTTTTCAAAAACAAAAATATTGTTACGAATTGGGAAGCCTTGTGCACACAACAGACAGCAGTCCCGAAGCTTAGTTTTTCGATAAGTGTGTGTTTATAGTTAGGCCCCACCTGTGTCTAATGGGATTTATGTGTGTGCGCTGCGAATTACTTTTTTAGTCGGGGTTTTTGCAATACAAATCGAGCCGCCAGCCGACCGAAACCATCATCCTTCACTTCACACATGCGCCATTACACACGCGTCCAGCCACGTACGTGGGCGGAGATTTCCATCGCTTCAGATCGAGACACCCAGAAAGGCAGGGGCGTGCCCCTTGTCCATCACGCACAGAGGGCGACTTTCCCACGACACCCCGGCCAATGAGGGTTGAGTTGGCCACAGAGGGCGACTTTCCACGACACCCCGGCCAATGAGGGTTGAGATTGCACAGAGGGCGACTTTCCACACACCCGCCAATGAGGGTTGAGATGGCACAGAGGGCGACTTTCCCACGACACCCGACAATAAGGGTTGAGTGGCCACAGAGGGCGACTTTCCACGACACCCCGGACAATGAGGGTGGAGACCGCCTCAGATGGCGATTGTCTCACCCCGGACAAGAAAGATATAAAAGGAACACCAGGCGGGGAGGTTGGTCGTCTTGGGGTCGCGGGTCTTGGTGCTGGCTGGTTCATCTGGTCCTGGTCATCGTCGTCTCTGATCTTCTCCTTGCCGTTGTTGATTGGTGCGTGGCGGTTGGTGTGCGGTGCCTGGTGCTTGGAGCAGCATAATGTTGCGGGTCCGAGCCCGCCGAGCCGATCGTAAAGGGCTGCACAAGGCGGGAAGGTCCAAGCTAGTTGAGAAAGCTCATCCTTACTCCAGCTCACCTTCCCTCCGAGCTGGGGTATCAATAAAGGCCGCGGACATTTCTTTTTGGGTGTGTGTCTGTGTGTGGGCCTATCTTCAAGTAGAATTGTGTAAGTGCTTTCTTTTGCTCATTGTACATTACATTCTTTATTCGTGATAACTCTGCTCTGTGTTCCCCTCCCTGATTATTGTTATAAAAAATATCCCTCCTGTTAAATGTACCAGCTCGTTTCTGTGTTTCTTTCATTGCTTAGCACGCTTGTATTGAGAGATAGCGAGGGTAAATTGTTCATTTGGTCCGGCGCGGCTCTGGTAACTCCGCTCGGTTACGCCGGATCCGAGTCGTTACCTGCGACTCGGATTGGACAGAGTCGGCCGAGGGTGTGGTTCCCGGTAGTTAGACTGCGTAGGTATTTAGGTATATTGAAATTGGCAATTCACCTACCCACGTGGTCGAGCCTATTGGCGATCTGGCGTTCTCCGCCGATAAGGAACCATGACCCTTCGGAATTATCTGAAAGGTACGACCTAATTCGGTTATTGTAGTTCGTGGTGCGGAAAAAAGCCCCGACTGTACTGCCTCAGTTCGGTTCGGCACCGAGACCCCCCCGTGCCCCACAACAATATTACTCTTTCGGCGACAACAACATTTACCAATTATTTAAATAAATTACAAATTCTTGAAGTCAAATTACACATTGAACTAATCTTCTTTACTGCATGGATTTTGTTTAATCACTGTGAATAAAAGAGCTTAATATTTGCCACCAAACTACAGTTTGCACAACATCACACGACTGCACAGAATGCGACCAGGAAATACGTTATTATCAACGTCACAATTCAAACAAAACCGAGCAAAATTTATCGAGGATCAAGAGCCACTAAATCGGAAACACAAGGTCCATGCGATGACAATATTTAACTTGTTCAATGTCATCTCTCACCTTGCTTGTGGGAGGCCTTTCCGGGTAAGGTCGGCCCTTACTCTCTCCCCAATGTGACGGTACACTTCAGTGAGCGTAACCATTGCGGCATCCCGCACCTGAAGGCAACAATAATCATGGATGACGTCGAGATCTTCAATAACGTATCAACCCTCCGCACAAACACTCTCCTCTCACTTACAAAGGGCTGTCCGATCAGGCAGAGCCGGACTGAGTTAGGCTTTCTAAATTAATCATTCATACAATTTTACAGCATTTGCTTTTTTCCCAAAACATATTAACGCACTGCTCACATGCCCCCGTCCCCCGCCTCCACGTGCCCCCTTCACGTGACCACCCCCCCCCCACCGTCGCTTCACCCACACCCCAGTACCTCATCACCAACTTTTCCATCAAACAAAGCACTCCTTCTCACTTCACATAATGGTATAAACAGATAAAATCCGAAATATATGAATAATGATATCCTTTCTGTCAAAACCAATTAAAATTTCCATTACCAGGAGGAATTTGACATTTGACTATTTTGTTTTTTTGATACATTGTCGAGGGTCACATGACAGCGAACACACAGAACATACAACAAGGGGACAAGAGACAAGAGGGGCGGGGAGTGGGAATGACAAAACAGTGGGGAACAGAGACATTATGAGATCTGTGGAAGAGAGGGATGGTGTGGGGAACATGGGGAATACAAGATGGACATTACAGGGACTTTCAGAAAGGAAAGCAGGGAATTTGAAGGAGGTGGGTTTGGGGTGGATTAACGGGGTGAGAAAAGATCAAGGATTTGGATGGGGGACGATAAGAGGTGGTGGTGAACAGCTGTTTTGAAGACTGGAGGGAAGAGTGGGATTGAAGAGAGTGTGGGAGTTTGTTCCAGAGGTGGGGAAAAAGAGGAATGAAAGAGTGAAGGTGAGCAGTGATTCCTGATTTTGGTAGTTTTATCAGAATGGGGATCCTGGCGGACCTTGTGCACCCTGAGGAAATATGGGGGGGGGACATATAGCAGACAGCGCAAGGGGGGCGAGGCCAGAGAGGAGACAGCAGAAGACAAAGACCACTGACCTGCCTGCAGTGAGGGAGTGAGAGACCCAAACACTCAGCCTCATCGCAGGAGATACCAATGATCCGAAATGCCTTGGTTTCGAAATGCCGAAATGCCTTTGGAAATGCCTTGATACCAATGCCAGCTTGAAGCTGAGAAAGGTGAGAGGCAGGAGCACCAGCCGAGAGGGGAGAGGAGTACTCCATAAGGCTGTGGACAAAAGCTTTGTGTGTGGTCAGGAGCTCAGGTGTGCCAAGGAAGGACTTTGCACGACGGAGGATTCCCAGCCGGTGACTGGCTTTGGAGGCCAGATTGTAAATGTGGCTTTCCCAGGAAAGATCAAGGCAGATAGTGAGACCCAGAAGCTTGAATGAAAGGACTTCTTCAAGAGGATTGTTGAGAAAGTAGGGGGGAGGATTCCAGACAGTCCTTTCGGAGAGACATAGTGAGAGTGTGAGATTTGTCAGGATTGAAAGACATGTTCCACGTGTTGGACCAGTTTGTGATTTTACCCAGATCTGCAGAGAGTGAAGAAGCTGCGACTTGCCAGTCTGAGGGATGACAGATGGTGTAGCAGAGGGTGGAGTCATCAGCAAAGAGATAAAGAGGATTTTCCAGAGTCGGAGAGATCATTGATGAAAACCAGAAACAGAACAGGGCCCAGAACGCTGCCTTGAGGAACTCAAGCCTGGACAGGGAGAGGGGCCACACGTCGGCTGTTTCATCCACATTGATGAAAGAGAAATCCAACAAGTTGTGATACATTCAACGTACACCACCCCATGCCAAATAAATAAATAAATCCTCGAGCGCACGACATCGCTGGGGTGCTTTCGGCACCCGGCGATGCCGCCTTGCAGAACAAGGAGTCAGAATTGTGAGGGAGCGGTGCACAACAACTGATTAATTGCATAATTAAAAAATAATAATAATCATAAAATAATTAATTTCTCAAACAATTACCGAACAGCATTCCGAAACCACGTCTGCTTCATCCAAATCTGTAACTTTTTGAAAATTAATCGAAAAATGAATAATTCATCGATGAATTGATTAATCAATAAATCAAAAATACTCTTTATAGCAAAATCACTTGGTCACTGTCATGTCCAAATAACAGCTTCCTTGCTCAAAATATGCCAGAGATATTGCCAGGCATATATAAAAAGTAAAATAATAAAAAGTGAGAAATAAAAGAAAAAGTAATTCATAAATCGATAATAATCAAGTAATTAATCAATCAATTGATTAATCAAAAAGTAAAAAATAGCGTTTTTGCCAAAGCACATCTTCACTTTTGTCCCCAGATTTCAGCTTCCGAGCTCAAAGGACGGTTGAGATATCGCCCAGACAAACAAGAAAAAGACGTCGTGCAGGGCACGATCCTTGCAAAATATCTCTCTCCAAAGGTTGCCATGGATACACCAAATTGTCCATTACATCAAGATTTAAAATGACAGTCTTAATCAAAGCTCAAGTTTAATCGGATGAAAATCAATCAGTTTTCAGAAAGAAATTGATGATTTTGGAAGTATGACCTTGAGTTGGCCTTTGACATTTTGACCTCAAATTTGGTTGGTTTCCAGATTCAGTGATGCACGACGCAATTACTGCTTAATTTCCAGGTTAAACAGACAAAAATTGACGATTGTTAAGATGAAATTTGATTTTCAAACTTTGATGTTGAGTCGACCTTTTTGACCTTTTGACCTCAAAAATGGTTGCTTTACAAATTCAGTGATGGACTATGCAAATCCTGTTCAACTTTCAAGTCAATCGGATGAAAAAGGACGATTTTAGAAATTCGATCTCAAGATGACCTTTGAACTCAAAATCAATTGGCTTCTCAGTTGAGACGACCTCGACAAATTGGTGAAGTTTTGAGAAGATCGGTTTTGAATTGTGACCTGTCGGTGATTGACAAACAGACAGAATAACAAAATCGACTGACCAACATACTTGAAAAATCTTCGATTTTGCAAGTAACAAACAAGAAAAAGAGCAATCAGGGATTGCAGACGCTCGCCAGGACTTAAGTGTGGTGTTTGTGTGGTTAATTATGGAACACACCAGTACACAAAACTCATGAGACATAACGAGAACTGCCACTTTGTAACTGCTGGCATTGATGACCAAAAGCTGCTGGCAGTACCAAAAAGTCCCGCTTTGATTGGACACCTGACCCTGACCCATGGCATTTATTATTATCCAATTGAATTTAGAATGGGATGAAAATAAATTAAATTCAAATCAGATGGAAGACCAAATCGGTACAAGTCCTGCATTGGAGTAATCAGAAGAAACCCAAACAAGCAAAAAGCAAAGATGACGTCATCAGGAAGAACCTGGACAGGATTCACATTTCAGCTGCTGCTCCTCTACCCTCAAACCCAACCAGGCACAGCCAAGTGAGCCTGATAAAAAAAATAATAAATAAATAAAATAAATTTTAATTTTTTTTAAAAAGAACCCAGATCATAAATAATAATAATAATTCTGGCTGCCCGACCATGCGTCCGATCAGGTTGAAATTGAAAACATATATTCCCCATCACGCCTATATCCAAAATCCATTGGGACCATACTCTGTACAGAGCGTCGGTGCTGCCAAAGCAGTCTCCAGGGCTATTGGGCACAATCCTGGACAATCGCTACTCTGGAGCAGGATACTCGAATGGCTCAATCATCACAGCAAGCTGGCACTCATTTTGCCGACCTCAGAAGGATGACAGGCTGAGTCAACCGCACCTGCTATTAATTCAACAGCCAAGCAGGATTTGAACTCAGGACCTTAAGATCCCAAGCCCACCACCCTCACCATTAAGCCAACACCAGGCGTACCACGAGATCATAATTGTGACGTTTCACGTTGATTGATTCAGCGGTTCAAGAGAAAGAATTTTTTTTAAGATCTTCGCTCAATCCAATATGGCTGCCAGACAATGTGACTTATCCATTATTCGTGAATACCCTGGTATCCCATAAGGCTTGAGGAACATTTGTGTGAAGTTTCCCCTCGATCTGTCCAGCCGTTCTGGAGAAGATATTTTATTGGTTTTTCGGTAAATCCAATAATGGCTGCCAAACCATGTGACCTATGATGTCATATGTGTGACCCTTTTGTTCTTCAAAATTAGGCGGTCATACTTGTAAAGTTTTGCCTCGATCTGTTCAGCTACTTCAGAGAAGAAGATTTTTTGAAGGTTTTTTTGGGGGGAAAAAAACAAAAAAAACAATATGGCTGCCGAATTACATGACCAATGATGTCATCAATTAATTTTTAAGCCGCGTCTCGCATAGCGAACGTGGCTCTAAGAGAGCTCCGCTTGTTTCTTCTTCTTCTTGTTGTTCTTCTTCTTCTGGTGAAGACAAACCTTTGGACTCGGCTCTTTTATATAAGGATCCGGATCTCCTTAAATACTAAACACCTGTACACATCCTCGCATTGAGGGTGCCTTTTGAGAGCGTCTATCATCAACTTTTAAATATATTCGGACATTTGCTTTAAAGTTTCGAAAAGTTCACGTTACTATTTAAAGATTATTCCATTTAATGTTTTTGTAATTTCGTAAATACACTATTTTCTCGTCATGAACAGGAGCCGCCATGACGGGTCTCGCTATTGGCTCCATCAAGGCACGTGACGAAATATCGAAGTTGTTGTTGTTATTTAGATATTTATCTATTTTTTTTATTAACGGCGCCGCGTTGCGAACGCTGGCTCGAAGAGAGCTCCGCGTTGTTGTTGTTCTTCTTCTTCTGGTGAAGACAAAACCTTATATGACCGGCTCTTGGACACATTTGTCCTTGTTTTCCTGTGGACCATTTTATCCCAACATGAACACACAAAACTTTCATACTGATCGGATGTAGAATTCTGGATATGCAATGACGACATCATAACAAAGGCTCCTATGACGTCATAACAAAAAAAAAAATCACACTTATTCCCCTGAGGAGTAATTGTGTGTCAAGTTTCAATTTTTTTCCTTTGTGCGGTTTCAGAGATAGAGGTCCAAAGTTTTTCCATTTTACCAACATGGGCTGCCACATCACATTGCCTATGACATCATAATTATCAATGGAATATTCTGCATGAGTAGTCACTCCAACGGTGAAAATTTAGTCTCAATCCGCCAAGCGGTTGCGGAGAAAAACACTTAAGTTCTGTGGGGACAAACAAACAACGAAACAAACAAACGGACCCAAATGCAATACCCTCTCCTTCAGCGAGAGTAACAAGAAATAA
Organism: Eptatretus atami; assembly: GCA_035128595.1. NCBI lineage: Eukaryota > Metazoa > Chordata > Myxini > Myxiniformes > Myxinidae > Eptatretus > Eptatretus atami. Next base: position 7,913,093 of record CM068955.1, read on the forward strand.
AGCAAGAAAACGGAGCAAAAACCAAGTACTCCCTTACTTCGACGCCCGGTGATGACATCATGCATCACCTTGATATGGAACTTGGAAGGAGCAGAGTACAATTATCAATCACCTTTAGATTCACAATATTACATAGCAAACAATGAGTGCACGGCGAGGAGCACTCATTGAGGCAGCATATTCAACCGGTTCCCACTCAACCACAACTCCATGTCCTCCAAACCCCAACATTTTCAATTGCCTTCCCACTCAACAATTGCATGTCCTCCAAACCCCAACATGTTCAACTGCCTTCCCACTCAATTGCATGTCCTCTATACCCCAACATTTTCAATTCGGTACCCACTCAACTACATGTCCTCCAAACCGCAACATTTGCACGGTGCCGCCTGAGCCTTTCCTGCAAACAGGATTAAACAATGGTGGCAGGAAAATACACACGACACGTGGTCAGTTTTCATGGTAAAAAGAAGGGAAGAAAAAGGAAATTGTTTCCTGGCAACAAAACGACTCCCAGGAACGAAAAACTTTTACACTTTCAGAATTCATGAAACAGCTTACCGATACCACGGGAAAGCCATGCGGGAGGAACTTGTTTTAGGTTGCGACAAAATTGATAGAATTAACTGGATAACAAGCACTGTATAAACATGCGAGTGGAAATATGAACAATTTAAAGAATAAATAAAAGAAAAAAAAAGAAGATAGGTTTTTAATGCAGGGAAAAAAGCAGAGGGGACAGGTGAGATAAAGAGCTGGGATGATTTAACAATAGGTGGAAAGGAAAAACGAGAGTACAGGTATAATATTAATTTGGATCATATTAAGCACGTTGCTGGTGATGGTCGTTAAAGGATGAAAGGGTTGTGGCAATCACAAACAAAACATAAATGTGCACAACAAGAGTTGCAGGTATTTGGGGCAGTCGGGGGGGAGGGTGGGGGTGGGGAAAGAGAGACATTAAAAATTATAAAACATGACACTGAAATATGAGAGACGGTGGCAGTCAGGGGCAGATCTACGATGATTTTCATGGAGGATTCACCGAGGTACGTACTGCTTGACAGGAACAAAACTACGATGAGAGGGAGGGGTTTGGGGGGAGGTGCATTCTTCCTTCTACCCCACAAGCCAAGTTTATAATAATATATATATATACAAAACTTCTCCCCTCCCCAATGCCCTGATCCACAGAGCACGTGCTGTCGCCCAATGGTTTGATGAGCATGACACTGATGTTAACCATATGTCATGGCCTTCTCAGTCAGATCTGAACCCAGTCGAGCATTTATGGGATATTCTGGAGTGACGCTTGAGACAGTGTTTTCCAACTCCATCAAACAGGTGTGAGTTGATTGACTTTCTCGAAGAAGAATGGTGCCACATCCCTCCTGCAGAATTCCAGATGCTGGTGGACTCTGACGGTGCGTGCAGGCCGCACGTGGTGGCCCACGCCATATTAAGTGACTTTACATTGGTGTTTCCATTTTTTTTTTCCCCCACTACCTGCAGTACACTGTGACTGCTTGTCATGCAAGCAATCAGAAAGCACCACACCTGCAGAAGGAATATAAAAGGTATAGGTGGTGACATCATATAATGTGATAAATACTATGGCTCCTGGGAATGACATGTCACATGACCAGCATATCATGAGCGTTAGCTCGTGAAGACTCCATGCGGCAGATTGCATCCAGACTCCACGTTTCACAAGAATCTGTGCCCAAGACTCTGAGGAGGACACATGAAACTGGAACTGTTGGGAATAGAAGGGATCGAGGAAGAAAATCCAAACTCTCAAAAATGGATGTTAAGTTTCTCAGGGTATGTTTGTGACGTGATAGATGACGATCCGGTGGATATCTTGTGAATGACGCAGGTAAAAGTACGGATGTTAACATTTCCACAAGGACAGCAAGATACACATGAGCACAAAGTAGTCTCAATGGATGGCGAGTTACCTGGAAACCTTTGCTGGCTTTTCCTCTCTTCAGAAAAGGTTTTCAGGAAGCTCCACAACACACAGAAGCACAGCTGACATTACAAGTTGCCCCCGACAGTAATCTGCATTATATTTGAGGAAGAGCAACCAAATGAAGAATGTATTTTCTGTTTTACGAAATGTCAAATCCATTCACAAACAACATTTCACAAAAATAAATCATCACCGACATATTTAAGTACTCATCAAAAGTTAACTCGAGTTAATATGTAACTATGTCATGCCATGCATCACAAAGTGAACGAGAACGGCAATCGATGGAGCGTAGGTCAAACAGTTCACTTGACATCAGAGATCTTGACATCCACCAGGTCAAACAGTTTACGTTTTGTATTCTACTGATAGACCCACACTTTTCAGCACTTGTATGGACTGGATTCGAGGGAGGATGTCGGAGAGATCAAGCTGCGGTGCATCGTTTGGGAATGTCAAGATCTCTGACCTTGATTTCGCAGATGATGCAGTCATCTTTGCAGAGACTCCGGATATCTTTTTGGGGGCCTTTGAGGTGCTGAATGAGGAGTCCGAGCTGCTGGGATTATGGGTTTCATAGGTCGAAACTAAAATCCAGGCTTTCAATGGCATCTTGGATGCTGCTATCCTGTCTGTACCTGTTTGGGATGAGGATGTAGAGGTCATGGAGAGATTCACTTACCTTGGCAGTGATATTCATGTCTCTGCTGGCTGCGAGCCAGAGGTCAATAGATGCCTGGGTCGGGCCTGGAGAGTCATTGATTCACTGGATCATGGGGTGTGGCACTGTCAGTACCTTTGCAGAACGACGATATTCTGAGTTTTCAGGTCCTTGGTGCTTCCAGTCTTCCTCTACGGATGTGAGACTTGGACTCTGATCAGAGATCTGAGACATAGACGAAACTCATTCGGTACTAGGTCTCTTCGGAGAATCCTTGGCTATCGCTGGTCGGACTTTGTGTCCAACGAGCGGTTGCTGAGAGAATCTCAAATGAGATTTGTTACCTGCATCGTCCGTGAGCGCCAGCTGCGCTGTATGGACATGTGGCTCGTTTTCCTGACACGAATCATGCCCACCAGATTCTCTCCGTGAGGGAGTCTCATGAGTGGAAGAGGCCAACGGGCCGACAATGTGCCTCGTTGTTGCAGCATGTTGTTCAGCATCTCAAGGACATGGGGATGGGCCAGGCATCTGCCTGGGGGATGGC
>CM068955.1:7975016-7986672 GCA_035128595.1 Eptatretus atami
TCGGCAGCAGCAACGCTCTGCACAGAGTATGGTCCCAATGGATGGATGGATGGTGTTACACTCCGAAGCTCTGACAACCCAATCAAAATGGCTACACTAATCTATCTAACCCAATAACCCACTAACCCAATCAAAAGGGCTACACTAACCCAATCAAAAGGGCTACACTAACCCAATCAAAAGGGCTACACTAACCCAATGAAAAGGGCTACACTATTCTAAAGTATGTGCCTTTTCAAGGTTTGATATCGTTCTTCCTCATCCGTTTCAGCTGTTTCCCAAGTGTTTCCCAAGTTATGGCCATTTATTTACCAAACCAATGACAGGACACGGTGCTATGACATCACAATTGACGTCACAATACGTACGGGCACGCACTAGTTAACAAAGAATTTTTAGATGTGTCCAGTGCCAAAAAGCTCAGATCCGGTGACATTTTCATTAAGTGTAAATCAGTTGACCAATGTGAGAAGGTGATGAATGCCTCGTATTTTGACGGAGTCCGGGTCTTGTGTCATATTCCTAGGTGTCTAAGGGAGAGTCGATGAGTCATTTACGGGATTGATCCCTCCATCCAAATTTATGATATCACGAGTCATTTAGCAGAGGTAGGAGTGGTGGTCGCCCGCCGTCTCATCACGGTCAGGGACGGGGTCAAAGTCACTACCACCTTGGTGGTTTTGTCTTTTGGCAACCCAGTCCTTCCCCCAAAAGTTTTCCTGGGGTATCAAGCCTTCACTGTGCAGGAATACATTCCAGCCCCCTTTAGATGTTACAAGTGCCAAAAGTTCAGTGACACTACTCCAGCCTGGAGGGGCAAACAACGCTGCAGCAGATGTAATGGAGGGCACGACTGCGGAAGCTGCACCAGGATGAAAAAATGTCTTGTGTCAATTGTGGTGGGGACCACCGTGGAGCCTTCAAAGGGTTCCCTGAATTCCAAAGAGCTACCCAGATCCATCTGGTGGAAACTGTCTTATGCTGAGGCTCTCTCTAGATGGTCCCCAAAAATTAAGAAAACTACAACTCCAGTAAAAGCGGTTGAGAGCACGTCCAAGATTGAGGGCCCGGTTAACGTCCTCACCAACCAGATCGGTGGGAGTCCAGACTGAGATGAAAGATACACAATGTCAAACTGAGAGAGCAATCACCGACGTGGCCATGAATTCTACCAAAGAGGGATTCATCGGTTTTATCACCGAAAGAGTCAACTGGACGGCTCAAGCAGGGAACAGATCCGAAAAAAACATCCATATTGTTTCCAGTGCAAGTCCATCAGCGATCTCACATCCATACTGGACATAGTCCATTCCATCCATCCATCCATAGCTACCATACTCTGTGTGGAGCATTGGTGCTGCCTAAGCAGTCTCCTTGGCTATTGGGCACAATCCCGGACGGGTCGCCACTCCGACACAGGATCCCAACAAGCTGGTACTCATTTTTCCGACCTCGGAAGGATGACAGGTAAAGTCAACCCCACCAGGTATTAATTCAACAACCAAGTGGGATTTGAACTCAGGACCCTGAGATCCCAAGCCCACCACTCCGGCCATTAAGCCAACCCCAGGCACATAATCCATTCGTTATTTCAGGAACCTGGTTAAAAAGCGCCAACCGATTCAAGAGTTTTCGTTGTTGGTTGTCACCATGAGTACGGGTGCGTGGCGTTTATGGGGCCTCGCGGCTCTGCCGGTGAAGAAGAAGAAGAAGTAGAAGAAGAGGCCTCGGAGGAAGAAGATTCTGCTCGCATCCTTGACTCGTGCCAGTGACCTGAGTGACGTCATGCGAATATGTCAACGGGGAGAGAGAGTCAGCAGTGACCGACGTCGGGGATCGCACTCCACGCTGTACCCCAATGGTTTTATCTAGCGAAGCTGTGGTCCCATTTTATTACGTTTGTTTTTTTTCGTCTCGGAGTTATTCGACCTTTCCAAACGAAGATGCGTGCCACAAATGGTAGAGCAGAGAAGGCTCTCGAGTTAACCGTGTGAGTCGGTCGAACGTGGTATGAGTGAGAATATTTCTGTATTTTGCAGAGCTGCCATTTGGTCGCCATTGCTCATGGCGAGCTTGGTTCGATATGAGGATTCCGAGAGTGGCGATTCTGAAGCGGATGCCGTCGAGGTAAATCCAACGGAGTCATCTTTTTTTCATCATCGTGTTGATGTGGCCCACGTTTGCGTGTTCGTTGGACGTTTTTAAGGCGAAACGCGAGCCGTTTGACGGCATCGTAGGTTGCGGCCTACTCGTAGGATAGAAGGGATACATGGACACTGTTTGTGTGGTTTATTTATTTATTTACGGTGTGTGCTGCTCGTTCTATTTAAAAATGTATTTTTTATTTCTTTTTGCACGAAAACGTATCTTGTGAGGAATACTCATTTTATAAGTTTATGAAATACAATATTGGGAGCAATGCAAGAGGGGGCCGACTTGAGGCGGGGCATTTTGTGGAGAACATGCAAGAGGGGGCTTTGAGGCGGGGGCATGTTGTGTATAATGTGCAAGAGGGGGCTTTGAGGTGGGGGTGTTGTGGAGGACATGCAAGAGTGGGCAACTTAGGCGGGATGTGTATAATGTGTAAGAGGGGCTTTGGAGGTGGGTGTGTGGGAGAGACATGCAAGAGGTGGGGGTTGTTGTATAATGTGCAAGAGGGGGCTTTGAGGTGGAGGACATACAAGAGGGGGAGTGTTGTGGAGGACATGCAAGAGGTGGGCTTTGGGGTGGGGTTTGTTGTGGAGGACATGCAAGAGGGGGCAACTTGAGGTGGGGCATGTGTATAATGTGCAAGAGGGGGCTTTGAGGTGGGGGGTGTTGTGAGACATGCAAGAGGTGGGCTTTGAGTGGGGGTTTGTTGTGGAGGACATGCAAGAGGGGGGCTTTGAGGTGGGGGTGTGTTGTGGAGGACATGCAAGGAGGGGGCTTTGAGGTGGGGTGTGTTGTGGAGGACATGCAAAAGGGGGCTTTGAGGTGGGGGTGTGTTGTGGAGGACATGCAGAGGGGGCTTTGAGGTGGGGGTGTGTTGTGGAGGACATGCAAGAGGTGGGGGTGTGTTGTGGAGGACATGCAGAGGGGGTTTTGAGGTGGGGGTTGTTGTGGAGGACATGCAAGAGGGGGCTTTGAGTGGGGATGTGTTGTGGAGTACATGCAAGAGGGGGGCTTTGAGTGGGGTGTGTGGTGGACATGCAAGAAGGGGGCTTTGAGGTGGAGGACATGCAAGAGGGGGGGCTTTGAGGTGGGGGGTTTGTGTATAATCTGCAAGAGGGGGGCTTTGAGGTGGGGTGTGTTGTGGAGGACATGCAAGAGGGGGGCTTTGAGGTGGGGGTGTGTTGTGGAGGACATGCAAGAGGGGGGCTTTGAGGTGGGGGTGTGTGTGGAGGACATGCAAAAGGGGCTTTGAGGTGGGGGTGTGTTGTGGAGGACATGCAAGAGGGGGCTTTGAGGTGGGGGGTGTGTTGTGGAGGACATGCAAGAGGTGGGGGTGTGTTGTGGAGGACATGCAAGAGGGTTTTGAGGTGGGGTGTGTTGTGAGGACATGCAAGAGGGGGCTTTGAAGTGGGGATGTGTTGTGGAGTACATGCGAAGAGGGGGCTTTGAGGTGGGGGTGTGGTGGTGGACATGCAAGAAGGGGGCTTTGAGGGGGAGGACAGCAAGAGGGGGGGCTTTGAGGTGGGGGTTTGTTTGTATAATCTGCAAGAGGGGGGGCTTTGAGTGGGGGTGTGTTGTGGAGGACATGCAAGAGGGGGGGCTTTGAGGTGGGGGTGTGTTGTGGAGGACATGCAAGAGGGGGCTTTGAGTGGGGGGTGTTGTGAGGACATGCGAGAGGGGCTTTGAGTGGGGTGTGTTGTGGAGACATGCGAGAGGGGGCTTTGAGGTGGGGGGTGTTGTGGAGGACATGCGAGAGGGGGGCTTTTAGGTGGGGTGTGTTGAAAAGGCAGTGAGAGTGGGGAGGGATTTGATGAAGGGGGGGGTGCATATGTTATGTTGTATACGACTTGCAAAAGGGGGTGATGTGATACAGGGGTATGTTGTATAGGGTGTGGATAGCAGACAGTTGAGCCTGGGTGTGCTTATGGGTTAGGGTGGTGGCTTGGGATCCTAGGGTCCTAAGTTCAAGCCCCGTTGGCCGCTGAATTAAAAATACACCAGGAGGTTGACTCAGCCTGTCATCCTTCCGAGGTCGGCAAAATGAGCACCAGTGTACTGGTAAGGGGACACTGCATTCAGCGCATAGCTGCGTCCCAACCAATGATGCAACCAGCAGCCACAGGCTGCACTCGATAGAGAGAGCAGACAGTTTGGAGAGTAGGCCGGGATGCCAGACTGTATCGAAAGCTCTAGTATACAGTCGTGGACAAAAATATTGACAGCTGCACTTTTTCAAATCATGAACCATTTCTTCCAGAAAATTGTTGAAATTTAAAAATCTTTTGGAATCCACAAATGTATTTCTTTGCTTTTCAGTGGAGCAAACAAAACAAAGCTGATAAAAATTACTAAATCTTAGCTTCTTCCACACAGAAATCCTAACATGCCTGGACAATATTATTGGCACCTTTTAGAAGTTGTTAGAAATAATTGGATTTCAAGCAGTTGATTCTCCTTTACTTTGGAATTGAACTCACCTGTGGTGAGTTGTAGGTGTCTGCAATATAAAAATCACTCATTCAACCAGTTTGAATAGAGAAAAGGAGTCATTCTGCTGTTTTGTGTCACTGCGTGTACCGCAATGAGCGTGGAGAAAATAAAGAAAACCAGAGAATTGTCTGAGGAGGTCAAACACAAGATTGTAGCCAAGCATGGACAATCTCAAGGCTACAACTCCATCTGCAGAGACCTTGATGTTATTGTGTCCACCGTACGCAATGTTATCAGGAAGTTTGAGGCCCATGGCACTGTAGCCAACCTCCCTGGACGTGGCCGCAAGGGAGAACTTGATCCAAAATTGCAGCGAAGGATTGTTCGAATGGTGGAGAAAGCACCTCGATCACGTGCCATACAGATTCAAGCTGACCTTCAGACACAAGGTACAACAGTTTCAACTCGCACCATCCGTCACCATCCGTCACCAACTCAATGAAAGGGGGTTCTATGGTAGGAGACACAGGCGAGCCCCACTGCTGGGAGAGAGACATATGAAAGCCCGAATGGAGTTTGCAAAAACACACCTGAAGAAGCCGAAATCCTTCTGGGAGAATGTCCTGTGGACAGATGAGACCAAATTAGAGCTTTTTGGTAAAGCACATCATCTCTATGTTTACAGAAAAAAAATGAAGCCTTCAAAGAGAGAGGCACCTTCCCTACAGTCAAACATGGAGAGGTTCAGTAATGTTTTGGGTTTGCTGTGCTGCCTCTGGCACTGGTGCCTTGAATGTGTGCACGACATCATGAAATCAGGGGATTACCAAGGAGGCATTTTGGAGCACAATGTTCAACCGGTGTCAGAAAGCTGGGTCTCCGTCGAAAGTCATGGCTTTGCAGCAGGACAATGACCCCAACACACTTCAAAAAGCACCCAGGAATGGTTCAACACAAAACGCTGAAGTGGCCAGCAATGAGTCCAGATCTAATCCATTGAACATCTGTGGGGAGATCTGAAAACAGCAGTTGGGAGAAGGTACCCTTCAAATCTTGGAGAACTGGAGCAGTTTGTACAAGAAGAGTGGGTTGAACTGCCAGTAGAGAGGAGTTGGAAGCTCATTCATGGTTATAGGAAGCGCTTGACTGCAGTTATTTTGTCCAAAGGCTGTGCTACCAAATATTAAATCGAGGGTGTCAATAATTTTGTCAATGCCATGTCTTTTTATTTGTTTGATTTAATTGGATATATTTAGTACTGAATCAAAACAAAGGCTTTGTAAATAGCAGTGGAATAAAAGTTGTGGAAACCAAAATACTTTTGTCAATATCAACTTTTTTGGGGGGGAGAAAATTGTGAGTTATTTGAAAAAAGTGCAAGGGTGCCAATATTTTTGGCCATGGCTGTATGTCCACAGAGACGGCCCTGATCTCATGTCTGACATTGAGGCCTCCATCCATTTGTTGCGAGAGTCGAAGCAGAATGTCCCAGGTAGATTGACCAGGTCTGAATCTTAATTGAATCTGAGATGAGGTCATTGGAGAAAAGGAATATTCATATCAACTGCAATGATTGATTCCATGTCTTGCTAATGATTGGAAGGAAGCTGATAGGTTTGTCGTTAAGGGTTCAGTTTTTGCAACCTTTTTTTATTTTATTTTATGTAATGCAGTGATGTTGGCTGATGTCCAAGCATATGGAATATGACCTTTGGTAAATGACAGGTGAAAAAGGACAGAGAGAGATTGCAAGAGCAGCAGAGCAGGTTTTTCGGACACGTGAGCTGATGCCGTCCGGTGCAGTTGCAGACTTGGAGTCCAAGGTTTCCAGAAGCTTCTCATTCTCAGGTGCAAAAGGCACTGAATTCAGGACAGTCGGGTACAGCTGAGAATGATGGGTGCATAGAGAGGGGGGGGGGGGGGGGTTAGAGACACAAGATTTGAAGCAACACACAAATTGAGGCATTCGACATTCTCCATGAGCGGAGTCGGCTATGGTGCCATTTGAAGTGATGGAAGGGATTGAAGCGGAGCATACTCCAGGACAGACTTGACAAGGAACCACCAGTTTTTTGAGGAGCGAGACAAGTTTGAAAGTAAATTTTTGATGTTGGAACAGATGTTTTCTGGCTCTCCTGAGAGAGATTGAGACAACGACACACTTGTGGGCTTGGGGAATGATCTGATGTTGCCTTCAGTTGATTTGCCTTCCATGAGGAGAATGCAAGTTGTTTTGAAGCAGATACGTGATCACCACAGGATTCAGTGTCCTGCTTCACCACAAGGGAGGATGGATAAGATAACTGAAGACAAGATGGGATGAATCTGTGCATAAGGGAGAGCAGGTTTCTGTGTTAAAATTCCCAGGCTGAATTAGTATTAGCGGCGGTGCATATCGGAGACCAGTCCTGAAGAGAGATGGCTGCTTGCAGTCCCTGCTGGTTTGCTTGAGTGAACTTCCAGAATTGCCGGCGCTTAGGCTGTTCTCTGAAAATGGCCACAGAGATGTTTACCTTCACAAGCACATGATCATATGAGCCAATTGGGGCAGAGGAAGAGCAGGAGGCATTTGTCCGAAAGTTTGGTCATCACCAAGTCCAGGAGGGAGGATTGCTGTCGGGAGAAATCTGGGTCAGAAAGTACACAGATTCAGTCACAGCAGTCATTCATTCAAGTGCCATGGCGAGTGAGAGAGGTACTAACACTCACTCAAGTTTCATCGTGACAATTGAAATTGCTGGATGGTGTAATTAAAAAGTGGTCCATGTCATCTGAGAGAGGGTGATAGATGGAGTGTCACTGTTGGGGGGGGGGGGTAGTCACTGTTGAGTACAGAGTACATCACACAGACAAACATTAGGTGGCAGAGGAAGGGCAGTCACAGACAGAGGTACTCCAGGGGTTTGGGAGGTGTAAGAGTAGCACATGGAGAGTGGGAAATGAGTTTTTAATGTAAAGTGCAACTCCGCTGCCAGGGCAGGGTTCAGATCGATCAAACTGAGGAGACAGTAGCCAGGGAGAGACACGAAGGAGTCAGGGATGTCCTGTGGAGGAAGGATTTTGTTAACAAGATGATGTCCGGTTTATCGGCAGCGGCCTGAATTGAGAAATCTGTCAGTTGTGGTGGGGCCTCGGATGTTGAGGCCCACACAGGTTTGTGGCGGAGGAGCTGCTGATAGGTGTGTGTGCGTGTGCGTGCGCGTGCGTGCGCAGGGTGAGGTGAACACTGAGAAGGGCAGAATGGGGTGAGCAGATGGGGGTGGGGTTACTGACAGGGAAGGCGTTTGACTCCATGAATAGACGTGAAAGGGAAATTATTGTCATGTGCACACAGCCTCTGCAAGATTGACGCCTCAGAATTCCCAGACTGGATAAACTAAGCATTTAGGAGTGAGGATGCTTTTTGGGAATAAGCTTTGTGAAAGATTAAAGGAAGAGATTTTGATTATGAATTAGAAGAATATTGAATGCGTTGTTCCTGATGGAGTAAAAAGCAGAGTAAGGCTTTTTACAATTCGTTTTGGAAGCATTTTTACCCTCGCCGAAGGATTCAGAGGGAATTGCATTTGGGTCCGTTTGTTTGTTTATCTGTCTGTCTGTCTCTGTTGTCCGCACACGACTTTCGTGTTTTTTTTTCTTCTGCAATCTCTCTGGGCATATCTCGAGCTTTTTATACAGTCTGGCATCCCACCTTGCTGTCCAAACTGTCTGCTGATGGAATCCAAGACCAACTCTACTCTTGGATTACTGACTTCCTTTACTCTCGTAGCCAACATGTGGCTCTCAACAGGACCTTTCATCTCCTTTCCCTGTCAAGGCTGAAGTGTACCACAAGGCAAATGTTATAGTTTCCATTTATTCCTAATGTTCACAAGTGATCTCACTGACTGAAAAATCCTCTTTATCTCTTTGCTGATGACGACTCTCTGCGTGACATCTCTCATCCTTCTGTCAGGCAGGCTGCAGCCTCTTCTCTCTCTCCTCAGACCTTGACAAAATCACAAACTGGTCAAACATTTGGAATGTCTTTCAATCCTGAGAAAATACACACACACCGCTCTCTTTCTCTCAAAGGGGTTCAGTCATTCAAACTCTTAGGTCTCACTCTCAGCCATGATCTCTCTCGGGTAAGCCAGATGCTGAATTGACATCTGCTGTGGAACACCTTCCACACTCTTCAATCTCATTCTTTGCTCCAGGTCTTAAACACAGCTGCTCTCCACCATCTCACGTTATTCCCCATCCAAAACCATGATCTTTTCTCCACCCGTTAAACCACCTCTCACCCTCCAAAATTTTTCTTCTGTATCCATCTTGTCCATCCTTGCATTCTTTACTGTACATCCCTTGTTTGTCCACCTCACTCTACTTTCTCCCTCACCACTGCTGTTGGTGTTCCTATTTCTCCTACTCTTCCCTTTGATATGTCATCTCGATCTGTTCTGTGTCCCAGCTCTTCCACGAGACATGACCATGTATTAAAAAAAAAAAAAAATTCCACCTAACCCCACCCCACCCTCCCCCTAAAAATAGTTGAGCTTCATTTTGTGAAGTACTAGGTCTCACTATCCTACTATCCCAGAAATACACCAGAACGGTACTCAGTGGAGAACGTATCTCCGCCAGGCTGAAACAGTTTACATTTTGTATCCCACTGATAGGTCAGATCTGGATCCGGATCTTCACCCAAATATAAATAATTTTGTCCATGTGCCATATGTGCGTGTCTGCATTTCTAAAATTCATTTTCTCAGTAACCGTTGTTCCGATTGACAACCAAATTTCCCAAAATAGATGTGCCTCCTCCTGCAGAAGTTTGCAGTCATAATTATGACATCGAAGGCACATGGTACAGACCCCATCTTGGAAAAACTGAAAAATTGCACCTCTATATCTCCGAAACCACTCGATGGAAGCATTTACACATGCTCATTGTCAAGTATTCTGCATGGGGAATAGGATTTGTTACTGATGTCATCGCTTTCTTATTATGATACATTCAACGTGTGCAACGCTTGATCCGTCAATATGAAAAAAAAAAATTATCTTCAATCGTTGAAACCGCTAACCGATCAATTACCCATGAGAAATATTGTTGATAAAAGTGACATCATCGATCACTGGTCTGGCACCATATTGGATCAAATGAAAAAAAAAATCCAGAAGAGTTGGCTTGCACCAACTCGTTCTCAAGACTGCGCCGGTAAGTATTCCATGAATACCATGTCGTTTTAAAATGTTTCTCGTGAAAAATTTTTTTTTCACATCAAACAGATGGATTTTGTTTGTTTTCTGTTTCCAGACACATTTTCCTCAGGCTGCCTTGTCATCACCCTCCTCTCCTTGTCGTAACAAGGCACGGGTTTCTGCATCGCGTTCGGTTTCCCGCTCTCCCTCACGCTCTTATGGCCACAGTACGTATCACTTCTCCGGCTTCATTTCTTCGTTCCACTTCATCGTCTTCTTGCACATCGTTTTCACTCTTCTAGTGGTGTTTAGTTTTGAAACCACTTGATCTGGTTTGCAAATGGACTTTGGAATAGACATAGCTTGACACATGAGTCCACACATGCGACACACACAGACTGAACAAAAGAAACACACTGACCCTGTGACATGACACTGACGTCATGCACATAAATTTATGCTGACACGTAACCTCCAGACTAGGATGACACCGTGTGGCACTCAGGTCTTTGCAGACTGAGATTTATGCCTTTATATGGTCATGTGCATAAACAATTTATGCGTTTATATGCGGCGTCACGTCACAGGGTCAGTGTGCTGCTTTCTTTAAATTATATTGTTCTTTGATTGCAAACCTCCTTATCCTAACTGCTGATCTGTGTGGCAGAGACAATGTTTTTGTGTGCCAGACAACAACTTGTTACCAACAAGTCATGCAGCAAGTACTGTGATGGGACTCGATCTGTTTACTGAATTCCTTCTCCCTGACATTTTTGCATCTGCGACATTGCCAGCTGTCCTGTGTGCTTCAACATGGCGCAATATTGAATTCCGTGTGGAACACGTTCGCAAACGCAACTTTACCAAGAAACGCTCTTTGAGCAATTGTGATAGAGTAGTTATTGGCACAATAAAGCTCCACAATGCCCTCTCTCTCTCTTGCACCCTCCAATTGTCAATTTTTGGTATTGATGATTGGTTCGATTATCCAAAGCTTAGTCTGTCACATAACCTGAAAAATAAAATAAAGCAGATGTTTATTTTGAAAGAGTGTTAATGAATTGATTGTTATCCTGTTTAACAAGAACTACCACTATTGAGTTCTTCCTGTTGCCCTGACCTTGGTGGGAGGTGTCCTATTCCATTTGTGTCGATCAGGAACAGGCTATGCTGAATGTCAGTTCAGTTAAGCCTACATATACTTGTCTTTTCCTTTGGTTCGTTTATTATTATTATTTTTAGTTCTCACCTCCCTGACTGTGAAACCCCCTTTTCCAAGCACGGAACTGGCGAAACTGGTTTCGTTACGCAGGAGGATTGCACCGTCTCAGGAGAACGAGATTCCGTCCCACACACCGTCTATACGAGAAGATGTACAAGGAGGAGAGATGAGGGGGCGGCGATAGGAGAGAAGAGGTTATATGAGAGAGTTGCGACAAGTAGCGGTTTGTGCGAGTCAGAGCTGAGGGAAGCAGCTCATTGCACAAGCCTGCTCAGACCCCAGCTGCAAGATAGGTCTCCATCCTCACGAGTACAAGATATATTTTGACTGGTGCACAGGAGTGGTCATGTCTCCAACGATCCTCTGGTCACTGCTAATCACTCTGTTGTTGCACCAATAGGATTTACATTTGACTACGTTTGAGGCTTTGAGGTTGTGTCATAGAGTCGATATGCATACATAGACTCAACGACACCGCAACCTCTGCCAGGCCGCTCCACATGCAATAATACACATTGTGGAAGACAAGCGCACACCATCTTAGATGTGATGATCATTAGGTTGCTACCGGAAGATCGATCGGCTATATCCGTGCTACGGGCAAACTGATTGGGCGAGTCAACGACAACAACTACGTTTGAGGTTAAGATATATCGAGTTTTTTAA
>CM068955.1:8009149-8024376 GCA_035128595.1 Eptatretus atami
GGTGAAACTTTATACATTTGACCGCCTATCCATGAGGAACAAAAGGTTCACACATGTGACGTCATCGGTCACAATGGTTTGGCAGCCTTATTGGATTTACCCTAAAACATAAACAATCTTCTCCAGAACGGCTGGACAGATTGAGGGGAAACTTCACACAAATGTTCCCCAAGGCATGTGTGTACAAGGTTGTCAAGGAATAATTAATGTCACATGGTTTGGAAGCCATATTTGATTGAAGAAAATACTTAATATTGTTTTCTCTGGAAACCACAAATCAATTGATGTGAAACTTCATAATTATGATCGAGTAGTGATGGGGAATACATGTTTTAACTTTCCTCTTGATTGGACATATGTTCTGGCAGCCAGAATCATTTAATTTTTTTTGATGTGAGTTCCCCCCCGATCACTCCCCCTTCCCCATCTCTTCCGCTCCCTCCGTCATCTGTCCTTTCTCCTCCCTTCCTGCTCTCCTGCTGTCTCTCTCTTACCCCCTTCGTCTTCCTTAGTGGTGGGGGTTGGGGGGGGGCGTCGGGTGCCCGGGCTGCGGTGGGGTCGTCGGGTGGGTGTCGTGGGTGGCGGGGTGGGTTGGTGGGGGCTCGCGGGGCGTCCTCCCGGTGGGGCCTCCGTCGCGTCTGGGTCGGGGTTTGGTGTTTCCCGGTGGCTGGGTGGGTGGCCGCGCGGGTATCCCTCCGGTGTCGGGGGTCTCCCCGCTCCCGATCGCCGTGCGGTGTGGGGTGCTGGCCCCCGTGGTGGGGGGTCGCGGGGGGGCGGTGCCCGTGATTGCGTGTGGCCCGTTCCTCCGTCTCTTCCCGTCTGCGTCGCGCAGTGGCGCCGTCCGTTCTCGCGCCCCTCCGCATCCCCCTCGTGTGTCTCCCGTCCATGCGCGCCGTCCGTCTGCTCCCCTGCCCATCCCCTGCGTCTGGCTCCCCTGGCCATGCCGCTCCGTCGTACTCCCATTCCCATCCCCTCGGTGCTCTCCCCCTCCCATCCCCTCGCGTCTCTTCCCCCTCCCCATCCCTCCGCTCTCTCCCTCCATCCCCCTCCGTCTCTCCCCCTCCCATCCCTCCGGTCTCTCCTCCCTCCCATCCCCTCCGTCTCTCCCCCTTCCCTCCCTCCGTCTCCTCGTCCCCCCCTTCCGTCTCTCTCGCTCCCCCCCTCCTCTCTTTTCCGCTCCCCCCCTTCGTCTCTCTCGCTCCCCCCTTCCGTCTCCTCTCCTTCCCCCCTTCCGTCTCTCTCGCTCCCCCCCCTTCCTCTCCCTCTCCCCCCCCCCCTTCCGTCTCTCTCGCTCCCCCCCTCCTCTCTCTCTCGCTCCCCCCCCCTTCCGTCTCTCTCCCCCCCTCCCTCCGTTCTCGCTCCTCCCCTTCCGTCTCTCGCCTCCCCCCTTCCGTTCTCTCTCGCTCCCCCCCTTCCGTCTCTCTCGCTCCCCCCCTTCCGTCTCTCTCGCTCCCCCCTTCCGTCTCTCTCGCTCCCCCCTTCCGTCTCTCTCGCTCCCCCTTCCGTCTCTCGCTCCCCCCTTCGTCTCTCTCGCCCCCTTCCGTTCTCTCGCTCCCCCCCTTCCGTCTCTCTCGCTCCCCCCTTCGTCTCTCTCGCTCCCCCCCCCCCTTCCGTCTCTCCGCTCCCCCCCCCTTCCGTCTCTCTCGTCCCCCCCTTCCGTCTCTCTCGCTCCCCCCCCTTCCGTCTCTCTCGCTCTCCCCCCTTCCGTCTCTCTCGCTCCCCCCCCTCCGTCTCTCCGCTCCCCCCTTCCGTTCTCTCGCTCCCCCCCTTCCGTCTCTCTCGCTCCCCCCTTCCGTCTCTCTCGCTCCCCCCCTTCCGTCTCTTCTCCCCCCCCCTTCCGCTCTCGCTCTCTCCCTCTCTCTCTCTCTCTCTTCTCTCTCTCTCTCTCTCTCTCTCTCTCTCTCTCTCTCTCTTCTCTCCTCTCTCTTTCTCTCTCTCTCTCTTCTCTCTCTCTCTCTTCTCTCTCTCTCTCTCTCTCTCTCTCTCTCTCTCTCTCTCTCTCTCCTCTCTCTCTCTCTCTCTCTCTTCTCTCTCTCCTTCCCTCTGTCTCTTGCCCTCCCCTTCCGTCTCTCTCTTCCCCCATTCCGTCCGTCTCTCTCTTCCCCCCATTCCATCTCTCTCTTCCCCCCATTCCGTCTTTCTCCCCCCCCTCTCCATCTCTCTCCCCCCCCCATTCCGTCTCTCTCCTCTCCCCCTTCCGTTCTCTCCACCCCCCCCCCCCAGTCCGTCCATCCGTCTGTTTGCCAAACAATATGAAATGCTTGTGGAGGGTGAGGGTGAGGTTGTTGTGTTTGAAAAATGGATGCATATCAATTTTGATCATTTATTTTGCTGTTCTCTTGCATCTTCTCATCTTCTTTGTCTGTCTAGTGCTGTCTTTGTGTCTGTCTACAGGGAAAGAGACAGGCATCGTGATAAACACTACAGAGACAGAGGCAGGCACAGGTAAACACTGATGGAAGCATTATGAGTTGCTGTGATTGAGGAATGTGCTAAAACAAATGCGATCACTTTGGCAGAGCATTTGTTTGGATATGTGTCAGAAAAGTCTCTCTGTAGCTGCTGTAGTTGCACATGAATCGTTTGTAGAGCTGCTCGATGGAGTAGTACTCAGGTTGACAGTGAATGGTCAGCATGGTTCCTCTTCAGGAGCTCATCACTGGGAATGCAGCACCAGGTAAGCAAGTAGACACATTAACCTTGATGGACTAAAAGCAGATCTTCATTTTATCTTGAAACACCTGAACCATCAAACACCATCAAAAAACATCAAACCAAAAAACTATTTTCGGTGCTTTCTGTTTGGGATTTCTGAGGATTTGATACCAAGGAGTGAAGAACATTGTGTGTGGCCCCATTTATTTTCTTCTTATTCAGCCCCTCCAGTGTGCCTTTAGCTTTGTCCTTCAGATCATTGTCCTGCTGAAATGTGAATCTCGTATCCAGTTTCAGATTCATGGCTAAGTCGAGCAGGTTTTCATCAACGATTCTCCTGTACTTTGTACCATCCATTGTCCCTTCTATCCTGACAAGCTTTCCAGTCCCTGCTGATGAAATTCAGCCCCATAACATGATGCTGCCACCACCATGCTTGACATTTGAGATGGCGTTGAGGGTGATGTGCAGTGTTGGGCTTGCACCAGAATTTAACGCTTTGAATTCAGACCAAAAAGTTCAATTTTTGTCTCGTCTGATCACAAAACCTTTCTCCACATGCCTGCAGTTTCATGAAGATGCTTTTTCACAAACTTATTAGATTAATCTTCTTCAGTAATGTCTTCTTTATTGCCACCTGTCCAGAGAGATCAGCTTTGTGAAGGGAACATGATATTGTTGATTGATGAACACTAATCCCCATCTCGGACATGGAGCCTTGCAGATCTTTCAAGGTCATTGTTGGATTTACAGTGACATCCCGAACCAGTTTCCTGCTTGCCCGGCTGCTGAGTTTGGATGGACGACCTGGTATGGGTCGAGTCTGGGTCATATGATACGTCTTACACTTCTTAATGATGGGTTTCACCGTACTCAAAGGGTTAATCTTCTTACAACCCTCTCCTGAACGATGCTTCTCCTCCACTTTGTCTGACTTATTTGGTAAACTCCTTGGTTTTCATGTTTGCCTTGTTGGTTGACCAAGTGAGTTACACCTTAAAACTCCTTCGATAAGTGGAGGAGATTAATTTTTAAGTTAAACCACTGATTACATCATGAAATTCGTTCAGGTGGCATCAAAATGTGAACACTTTGGAGTGGTGGGAGGGTCAATACTTTTGCAGGCCACTCGAACAGGAAGTCTCTGTGAAGGATGTCCTCACCTGTCTGTTTTCAAAACCCCATCTGGATCCATTACAGCATTTCCTGTGTTGGTATAAATGTTTGCATTGAAGAAAAGCTTATACTTTGGCCAGGGTTTGGGATGGGCTGAGTGGTTTTTATATATTTATTTATTTTAAACATCTAATTATCTGTGCATTATATTTTATAATGCACAAAAAATCCGATGCATTGTCGTCGTATGTTGGTGTCGGGTTTTCAGTAATCCCTTCACGCTCTGCCCTGTTGGCGTTTGTTTTTGTAGATCACGTAGTCAGAATCGAAGGTCCAGATCAAGGGTGCATAGGTCAAAGTCTGTCCATCGACATTCAAAACCACGTAAGGCACGGTAAGTGTAGTTGACGGTTTTGAGTAATACAAAAGGTACAAGTTGAGGGAAGAGAAAATGATTGGTTGAGTTTAATGGATATGTCAGGTATGGATGGGGGAAAGGCTTTTATTCCTCCCTCGATAAACACGATTTAACATGAAACTATATCTCTGTTATCTGATAACTCTCGATGCAAGCTATTTTTTTATTTCTTTTTAAAGTTATTTCAACAATAAAGAAAGTTCTGTTCTTCCCATTCAAACAAAATTTCAGCTCTCACCATCACCATCACCACCATCACCACCGCCATCACAGCAGCAGCCGGTCTCCTTCTTCCCCATCTCCTCATGCATCTCCTTCTCCCAAAGCTTCATTGGTTCAAAACTCCTCTTCTCCTTCTCCTCCTGCTACAGCTCCTCCACCTGCAGCAAAACGTGTTCGACAGTCAAGGTAACTAACTACACCTTGGTTTTGTTTTCCTAACTCATCAAGATTTAAAAAGTAACATGCATTTCATAGAGTAATTTAACAGTTAAAATTTGATTTCGACTAATGTACATACTTCACTTGTCTTTTGTCGAGATCCATTGTATTTCATGATTTATGTCCGTGTCTCCATCTCGATCTGGTTCTCACTCTCACCATATCTCTGCCTGGTTCTCACTCTCACTATATCTCCATATGGTTCTCACTCTCACCATATCTCTATCTGGTTCTCACTCTCACTATATCTCTATCTGGTTCTCACTCTCACTATATCTCTATTTGGTTCTCACTCTCACTACATCTCCACCTGGTTCTCACTCTCACTATATCTCTCGCTACATCTCTATCTGGTTCTCACTCTCACTACATCTCTGTCTGGTTCTCACTCTCACTATATCTCTACCTGGTTCTCACTCTCACCACATCTCTATCTGGTTTTCACTCTCGCTACATCTCTATCTGGTTCTCACTCTCACTATATCTCGACCTGGTTCTCGCTCTCACTATATCTCTCGCTACATCTCTATCTGGTTCCCACTCTCACTACATCTCTATCTGGTTCTCACTCTCACTACATCTCTATCTGGTTCTCACTCTCACTATATCTCTATCTGGTTCTCACTCTCACTGTATGTCTGTCTGGTTCTCACTCTCACTATATGTCTGTCTGGTTCTCACTCTCACTATATCTCTATCTGGTTCTCACTCTCACTATATGTCTATCTGGTTCTCACTCTCACTTTATCTCTGTCTGGTTCTCACTCTCACTTTATCTTTGTCTGGTTCTCACTGTCACTACATCTCTATCTGGCTCTCACTATATCTCTATCTGGTTCTCACTGTCACCATATCTCTATCTGTTTCTCTCTTACTATTTCTCCATCTGGTTCACTCTCACTATTTCACTATCTGGTTCACTCTCTGGTTCACTCTCACTATTTCTCTATTTGGTTCACTCTGACTATTTCTCTATTCTGGTCACTTCACTATTTCTCTATCTGGTTCACTCTCACTATTTCTCTATCTGTTCACTCTCACTATTTTCTCATCTGTTCACTCTCACTATTTCTCTGTTTGGTTCTCTCTCTCTCTCTCTCTCTCTCTCTCTCTCTCTCTCTCTCTTCTCTCTCTCTCTGTCTGTCGTCGTGTCTGTGTCTATCTGTCTCCCTTGACACATTTTCTGACATAATATTGTTGCAATCTGGAAGCCATGAGCACACAGACATTCAGGTTCCTATAGCTAAGTTATTTCGATAAGTATGTGTTTATAGATAGCTAGTTCCATCCCTAGTCTTATGGTAATAAATGTAAATGCGCTGTGAATTTTTAATAGTCAGGTTTCTCTTATTTACAACGACAACGCCACCGATAACGACAACGCCACCGATAACGCCAACGATGACAGGACTCCGAGAAATGGGTTGCGACAGCCCCCACCCAACGCTGAACAACTGAATTCCATGCCCTAATATGGACATAAATCGGCTCGCTGGGGACTCGAAGAAATGGATGCAACAGCCCCACGACGGCGAATGAGTCACGCCGGAAGCGAGCCCGCCCGAGAGGATAGAAAGGAAAGAGAGACAGAAATTGGTTGTTGTTTCTTCTGAGTCCTTGGTTCTTGTTCGTGGGTCTTGTTCGCTCTGTTCTGGTTCGGTTCTTTTGCTCTTCTTGGTTGGTGGTTCTTCGGGGAATCGCGCAGCGAACTGGAAGGATCGGGCCTCATCTCACCAGCGCGTGTTCCGGAGTGCGAGGGGATCCGCCGGAGCTCGAAAGCTGATCGCGGCTCGCGGGTTGGATTCAGCTCCCTCGCCTGTGCCGGGTCAGAACAACTCGAAGACCACACGAGGTGGGCAGGTCCGAGGCAGAATCTGGTCTTCAGCCCGACTGTCCTCCGGGCTGGAGGTCCGAATAAAGACCATTGTCCGATTCTTTGGGTGTGTGCGTATGTGTGTTTGTGGCAGTAAAGTAAGTAGTGAACTGTATAAAGTGCTCTTGTTGTACATACCTTGCATACGTGCTTAGTAATATTCGGTTTAGCTCTGCCCTTATGTGCTCCCTCACCCCAATTGTGAATAAATACCCTGATTATTAAATGTTTCAGCTCGGTCGCGTCTATTCTTTCATTGACTGAGCGTGCTGCGTGTTGGAAAGTTAGCCAGGCCGTGGCCATTATAACAGGTATTCGGGACCGACGGAACTCGGCGATCAAACTGCTTGGATCGCATACGGAACGAGTACGCTGAGCAGCTCGTTCTGTACGGGTGCCGTCGAGGGTGTGGAGACTCGGTAAATCGCCATGGTCTCTAGGTATTTTGAAAATTGGCGAATAACCTGTACCACGTGGTAAAATATTGACCCTTCACGGTCCAAAAAAGGGACCCGTACTTTTCCGGAGTTTTCCGAAGAAGTACGATCTGAATTCCGGCGGATCGGCGAGCCGACTCTGCAGCTCCATATCGCGTCGTCCTCGCGGCCGACTCCGCCCGCAACATTGTAGTCAGGAGTGGGGTGAACCCATCCACCTCCGTAAATTTGCAGGTTCGAATCCGCAACACTGGTGTCAGTAGTGGGATACGAACCCCTCCACCTCATTAACAAAATTCACAGTTCGAATCCGCAACATTGGTGTTCAGGAGCGGGATTCGAACCCCTCCGTCTCCACGAAATTCACGGATTCGGATCAGGGGTGAGGGAGCGACCCCCCCCCCCCCCCGTGTCCCAAATTACGAGCAGTTTAAATTTGATTTCCAACACGCACATGTCTAGCCAAGACGACTGAGCAGGTGGGTAGTAGTAGTGGTAATAGTGTAGATGAACCTATGGCCCAGGACGAAACCACCGTGCAGGACACCACCATGCAGGTTGACTCCCAAACAAATAGGTCCTAATGTGGCGCATGAGCGCGCCAAGAGCGCCCTCCGTCAATTTTCGTCCAGTAAACACGCGGACCGTCATGGCGGATCGGCTTCATCGGGCCATGAATGCCAGTATTGGATTTTGAATGCACAAGAGGTGCAAAACCGCGGATGCAAAGCATTTAAGCCCAACGAAATTGGCAAGTGGTTGTGATGAGGGCACATGATGATATGCAAACACTGCGGGAGGTGAGATGGTGATGGTGAACCTCAGCGGGCAGAAGGCATAAGCGATAGGCATGCGAAATGCGGCAGGGATTGCAAGATGGCGGCGCCACGTGGCAGAACGACCGAACCGACGAGAGGGAGTGTAACGGGTGTCCGGCCCGTGTCCGTCCGGGTGAGGTCGGGATGACGAGAGACGACGTCACGATAATTTGGGAGACCGAGACGTGTGGGGTGAGACACGAGGGGACGACGGAAAAATTAAAAGAGGTGACGGGGACGCGGAGAATAAAAGAGACAGAGGAAGAAACTAATGAACGCGAGGGGACGACGGAAAAATTCACAGAGACACAAAGAGAGACGCAGGATTATGAAACTAACGACGAGCACACACAGGTAGAGTTAAGAGGGGATGATGAGGTTGAACTTGGGGAATGTCTCGTGACCCGATGCAAGCAGCGGGATAGCCTCCTTAAGGAACAGGGGGAGGAAATACGCTCTCTCGAGGCAGATCGCGACGAGGTGAGTCCGGTCGTGCCGAACGAGGTAGAGGGGATGGCTGATGCTAACAGGTACACGCGCAGCTTGGGGGGCAAAGAGGCCCCGGGAGTGCTTGTGGTAGCGAATCCCCAGCGTGATTGTCCTGGTGTGTGTGGTAAAAAGTGCGAGTGGAGCGAGTGTGTTGAAACGTGCGCATAGTGTGAGTGTCATGGCGTGCGTGGAAATGGACAGACGGGTCCAGACGGGAGACAAATGGCGAGCCGAAGAGTTATTGTGGTAT
Source organism: Eptatretus atami (assembly GCA_035128595.1). Lineage (NCBI taxonomy): Eukaryota > Metazoa > Chordata > Myxini > Myxiniformes > Myxinidae > Eptatretus > Eptatretus atami. The sequence goes on from CM068955.1 coordinate 8,017,647, forward strand.
TGTGGTAACCGCGCCGGTTTTACGAGGCCCGTTCGGCATTTCGCGAACGTCCCTCGCGCGCGCGTCTTCGTGCAGGGATTTCGGCGCGGGAATGTCCTGCGTTTCGGGAAAGACCGTCGCGCGGAGTGGCGGCGAGTGATTGAATTCGGACCACAGGGGTTCCCACGTGGGCGCGTGTACGGGGCGTCACGTGCTGCATACCGCGTGTTCTGTTCCCGGAATGCGTGGAGCGGGTTTCCGGGACGATACGCGCGTCCTGGCCGGCACGGGAAACCGCGCAGGTTCGGTGTGCGAGTGACGTCATCGGGAATCTCGCGGCATGAATGCCGGGGAAACGGCGCATGTAGTCCCGCGTGGGGAACCCCGCGAGAGCGAGCGCTTGTAGGGATGTGCAGGGTGATGTCATGGCTGCACGTATCGCCCGTTGGAAGGGACGAACGGGCGAGCCGTAAACCGCCACCATGGGCGCGTGCAGAGGAAAAAAATAAAAGAGCCGCGCTCCAAGTATACGCCCTGCAGGATTGGTGGACATCCTGTGAATTAGGCAAAGAAGCACGAGTTAGCAGGATGGTTAGTTTAGCTGGACTGGCTTCATGGGGACATGAGTGTTCCTCATGGAGCCCGTGAATGGGTTAGTTGAGGGGATTTAGGTCAGATTAGAATGGGAAACGGATTTTTGAAGACATGGACGAGATGGAATGTGTAGTGGGGACGTAGCTTAGCTACGTAGATTAAATGGAACTTCCATTAGTGTAAGGGACGATGAGGAGCAGCGATTTCAGAGGGAATTTATTTAGCAGAATGCAGTGTTGGAGTGTATGGGTTATGTTCAAAGGAAAAACAAATGTGTGATGAGTGAGTGTGGGACAGCGCGGCCCAATGAGTGAATGGAGTGAATGTGGAGTGCATGGTGGCGAATGACTGAGTGAGGGGAGCAGTGATTCCCACCCAAGTGACCCCCGGGTCAGTTTAATGTTAGTTTGGGGGTTAGTTCATTTACAAAAAGGAGGTCTTTCTGTTGTTGGTGTGGAAAGAGGCTCGAAACCGTGTTTGTAGGGTGCAGGAGTCCATGGACCGGCTGGGAGCGTGGCTGTTGAAAGGTGAGTACTGATTAGAGGGCACCCTGGGCACCGACTAGTCGGCCAGAGTAGGCAAGGTGCAAGGACCGGGATAGTGTAGTGGGCACGGGCACCCTCGAAAGGGACCCGTCGGCCAAAATGCCACGTGGGCATGGAAAGGGGCAATGGCAGAGAGGGCAAACCCCCCGCGTTCATAGGGAGCAGGTAGGCTCGGAGGCAGCCTCAGGACCCGGGGTGCCATAGATAGAGTCCGGCAGAGGGGAATCCCTCTAGTTGAGCCATGCTGCCCAGCCACGAAATTGTGCAAGGGCACGAGTGAAAATTTGAGGGCAGCCCAAATTTATAATGGACACCAACACAGGCGAGGGAATCATGGTTGTTAGAACCCATAGTTTAAAGTGACAGGCGTTTTGGAAAGCCCCGGGGGGAGTAAAGTTTGATAAAAAGTCGGATAGTAGGAGATGTACCCCTTCGCCACCATCCACCTTTGCTCTCAGTAGGCCGCTGGACCCACCTTGGGTTAGATTGCTGAACTCTGTAGGAGGCCATTCTGAGCTTTGTTGGGCCTCAAGACAGGACGCTAGTCTCTCCCTATTCCCTCCAGACAGGAACGTAGGGTGTGGAGAGTAGGGTAGGTTGACAGGATAGTTAGCCGGACAAAGACAGGAAGTGGGTTTGGAGACGGAATTATAAAAGGAAAAAATAAATAAAAGGGGCTAAATTTGTTTGTGTTGCAAATTAAGAGGTGGTATGGACAGAGACAGCCAACGGCGATAGTGTGGGAGACGTAGGGTAGGTCCGGAGCCCGCCTTCGGAGCGGCCGGCACCACCGCACTCCCTCCAGACACACACGGGACGAGACCAGAGGCCGGCCAGCTTCACCTGCCGGCCTGTTGTGTGCAGTATCGCCTGGTCCGCATTGCTCTGCCTTGCCATTCCTTGTTTGCCTGCCCTACCTGACCCCATGCCTGCTACCCTATTTGCATTTGCCCCTGTGTTCATCATCCATCACCATGTGCGCCAAGATCGTCCAGTGTGCAAAAGACCGCCCTGCAGGCAGCCACACCACGGGGACTGCAGTGAGCAGTCCTGCACCGTTTGTTGCATTCAGCCCGCACCCCACCCCCCCCCCCTCAAAAAAAAAGAGGCATTGCTTTTAGATCCTCGTGGAGGATCTCTAAGTCTTATCACGTTGTTGTTCTTCATCTTCTTCTTGTGACTTTTGTTTCACAGCCTACAGTTTTCATTGAAACCTCCTGAAACTTGGCGTATATACGTAAAAATACCCTGCGCAGACAATAACCATCTCCGATTTTGAAAATTCCTCCAGGAAAAAATTATGACATCAAAATATCTCCGTCTAAGGGAATCGCCAAAAATTATCTCCGAAACTAGGCAAGCTTTTTGAATTCTGTTTGCGGGAATCGAACAGGCATTAGCAGAGATGAATTACCGCACATATGATGCCTCACTATGACGTCATATCAATTTTTATGACTTCATTCCTATTTTTGTTTCACAACCCAGAGTTTTCTTCGGATGCTTCTGAAACTTGCCGGTTATATCAGAGAGAGCCCACGGCGGCAGGGGGCGGGGAGTAACCGAGTCTCGGATTTGAAATTCTTGCGAGAGAGAGAAGAAGGTTAGCGTGGGCGTGAGGTCGGACCGCTATGAAATCGCCTATAGCCATTAGTCTCCGAAGACTAGGGGCAAGCTGTTTGTGAAATTTTGTTTGCGGGGGAATCAAGCGCGGGGCGATTAGCACAGGATAGATGGTATCGCAAAACCTGAGGTAGCATGCACATGAGACTGCAGGTAGTCATTCTTTGTATGACGTGCATCATGAGAGGATGAGACTTGAGCTCGATTTGGAGCTTGTTTTCTCAAACGACACACAATTTGATATAACTTGACGATAACCTTCATCACCCCTGATGTACCAAAGATTGTTCACACCATTCAAAAATTGGGATCATGGGGGTTCTAGAGGGGTGAGGGTTGCCACCCCTAAATATGTTTTTACTTTCTTCTCCGAAAACACACACAATTTTGATGAAACTTGACCACAACCTTTATCATCCGTGATGTACCAAAGTTGTGTTCACGGCATTAAAAAAACCCAAAAAACCATAGGTATTTACTTTCTTCTCCGTTACATGTTTTGTGGTACCTCCATGCCTACCAGCGGTTCCCTGGTTATCTTATCCAGCTGCTACCAGGTGAGTGCATAAGGGTATTGTCCCAATGTTTGATAATTAGTGTGTCATTACAAAACCGTTTCCTTTATATCTGGGGTTTATTTTTGATACAGAAACATTTTGTTCATATCGGGATTTTTTTGATAATTGATGTATGGTTACAGAAACGTTTCGTTTGTATTGGGTTGGTTTTTTTGTGTTTTTGTTTTTTTTTGGAAAAATAGTGGATACTGTAGTTACAGAACCTTTTCATGTACAGTCGTGGCCAAAAATATTGGCACCCTTGCATTTTTTTCAAATAACTCACAATTGTCTCTCGAAATAAGTTGAAATTGAAAGAAGTATTTGGTCTCCCCAAATCTTTATTTCACTGTTATTACGCAACCTTTGTTTTTGATTCAGAACTTAATATGTCCTTTTAAATCGGAGAATAAAAACAAATGGCATTGACAAAATTATTGACGCCATCAACTTAATATTTGGTATCACAGCCTTTGGACAAAATAACTGCAGTCAAGCACTTCCTGTAGCCATTAATGTGCTTCCTACACCTCTCCACTGGCAGTTTGGTCCACTCTCTAACATTATTTATTTTATTAATTATTTCTAACAATTTCCAAAAGGTGCCAATAATATTGGCCGGGCCATTTTAGGATTTGTGTGTTGAATAAGCTTAGATTTAGTAATTTTTTTTCAGCTTTTTTTGTTTTGTTTTGTTTCACTGCAAACCAAAGAAGTACTTAAGTGGACACAAAAACATTTTTACATTTTAACAATTTTCTGGAAGAAATGGTACATTATGAGAAAAACGTGCAAGGGTGACAATATTTTGTGCACGACTGTATCGGGGATTTTTTGGATAATTTGTGTATAGTTGCAGAAACGTTTTGTTTATTCAATCAAGTTTATTCAATCAAATCAACCCTAACCCTCACCCTTACAGCTCGGTACGTAAACAAACACCAATTACAAATAAATAAATAAATAAAACGTAGTAAATGATACACTGATTATAAAAAATGCCCAATGTAAACGATACACTTATTATCAAACAACAAAACCCAGCGTAAACGATAAACTAATTATCAAAAAAACAAAACAACGTAAACAATACACAAATTATCAAAAAAAAACAAAAAAAAAAAACGTCGTAACGGATAAAATAATAATCAAAAAAAAAACCCAACGTAAATGATACACTAATTATCAACAAAAAACCCGATGTAAACGATACACAAAATTTATCAAAAACACCCCGATGTAAACTATAGCACTAATGATCAAAAAACACCCCGATGTAAAAGATACACCAATTATCAAAAAATATACCATCAGAGATGGGGAATCCCCTGCCATTGAATGAAAAAAGTCATACATATTCCAGATAATGAGGAGGTGAATTGGAAACAAGAACACATTTGGTCATCATCTCGAAAAAGTTCCCAGGGGTGAGGAACGTAGTAACCAAAAATAATTGAAATCAGATAAGCGGTTTTCCATTTATTACAAAAAACATTTTTTCAAGATGGCTCCCCAGTCGGCCATCTTGGATCCGGCCACGCCCAAAATCAATAGGTTCTTCCTTTTCAGGTGGTACATGTGTGACCCGAATTTCAAATCGATATGGCGAACAGTTTATGAGTTATCGCACTCACAGCTATAAATGTTGACGCCCCCCAGTCGGCCATCTTGGATCCGGCCCCGCCCAAAATCAATAGGGTTCTTCCTTTTCAGGTGGTTCATGTGTGACCCAAATTTCAAATCGATATGGCGAACAGTTTATGAGTTATCGCACTCACAGCTATAAATGTTGACGCCGCCCCAGTCGGCCATCTTGGATCCGGCCACGCCCAAAATCAATAGGGTTCTTCCTTTTCAGGTGGTACATGTGTGACCCAAATTTCAAATCGATATGGCGAAAAAACATTTTTTTCAAGATGGCCGCCCCAGTCGGCCATCTTGGATCCGGCCACGCCAAAATCAATAGGGTTCTTCCTTTTCAGGTGGTTCATGTGTGACCCAAATTTCAAATCGATATGGCGAACAGTTTATGAGTTATCGCACTCACAGCTATAAATGTTGACGCCCGGATGGACGGACGGACGACGGACGAGGACAGCGGACGCCCTGGGTGACAACAATATCCCCCTTCCGCCACGCGGCGGGGATAAAAAAAACCGACGTAAACGATACACTAATTATCAAAAAAACCCGACGTAAAGGATACACTAATTATCAAAAAACCCCCGATGTAAACGATACACTAATGATAAAAACCGATGTAAACAATACACCAAATATCAAAAAAACCTTGACGTAAAGGATACACTATTATGAAAAAACCCCATGTAAACGATACACTGATTATCAAAAAACCTGACGTAAACAATGCACTATTATCAAAAAAACCCGAGTAAACAATGCACTAATTATCAAAAAAAAAACGTAAACGATGCATTAATTATCAAAAAAAAAACCCAACATAAACGATACACTCAAAAAAACCCCGACGTAAGCGATACACTAATGATAAAAACCTCGACGTAAACGATACACTAATTATCAAAAAAAAAATTTTTTAAGCCATCGTAAACGATACACTAATTATCAAAAAACAACAATGTAAGCCATACACTAATTATCAAAAAAAAAGGCCTGACGTAAACGATACACTGATTATCAAAAAAACCCGACGTAAACGAGACACTAATTATCAAAAAAACCCAACGTAAATGATAAACTAATTATCAAAAACACAAAACAACATAAACGATACACCAATTATCAAAAAAAATTAAAAACCGGCGTCACCGATACACTAATAAAATAAAAAAACCCGACGTAAACGATACACTAATTATAAAAAACCCCAACATAAGCGATACACTAATGATAAAAAACGCAGACGTAAACGATACACGAATTATCAAAAAAAAACAAAAAAAAAACCCCTCGTGAACGATACACTAATTATCAAGAAAAAAACAACCAACGTAAACGATACACTAATTATCAAAAAAAACCCCTACGTAAGCGATACACTAATTATCAAAAAAACAAAAAACGTCGTAAATAACCTAATCAAAAAAAACAAAAAAAAACATCGTAAACGATACACTAATTAGCAAAAAAAACAACGTAAATGATACACTAATTATCAAAAAAAAAAGCCCCAATGTAAACGATACACTAATTATCAAAAAAAATCCAACGTAAACGATACACTAATTATCAAAATAACCCCGATGTAAACGTACACTGATTATCAAAAAAACCTCACTAAACCATACACTAATTATCAAAATAACCGCGATGTAAACATATAGTGATTATCAAAAAAAAATAAAACCGATGTAAATGAAACATTTCTGTGACGATACGTTGTAACACAAAAAAAAAACCCAATATAAACGAACCTTTCTTTACTGAAACAAAAGCTATCAAAAACCCCAA
>CM068955.1:8076974-8100072 GCA_035128595.1 Eptatretus atami
TGACTTGGTCAAAGTCCAATATGGCGCATATGCGCGGCCATTTTGAAAAATATTTGAATTTGTTTTTGCATTCTACATGCTTTTAAGTGATTTTCCAACCCCCCCAAAAAAAATTGTTAGAGAAAAAAAAAACAAATTTTGCAACTTTTTTTTCAAAAAATTTTCGATTTTTTTTTTTTGCATTTCTACATACGCGTCGATCTAGTTAGTTTATCAATCGTGCGTTCAGTAGATCTGATCCGTTTTGACCTACAATGAATAGGATATCAGTTCACTAAGTGACCCAAGCAGTATTGCAGGCGAGTGTTTGCACTTACCGAGTGCTCCCCCTCTAGTTATAAGGTTTGCACAAAAAACTTTAATAAAGAAAAAGAAAACATATAGTCCACTTAAAAGCAAGGCCAAAATCAATTCCGACCCTCAACCTCCCCCCCCCAAATGTGTTTTTTCAAGAATAAAAGAAAAAAGAGAAAATTGTGGTGGTGGGGGGGGAATTGATTTTTGAGTCTGTAATATTATAGAATGTGAGACTGTATGTTAGAATGTATTATGTGTTGTCTGTCTCTCATCACAACAAAAGTGTTATTGATTTTGTCTGAAGTGTCTAAAAAAATCATCATAACTTAATTTTCAGGAATATATATTTACCCCTCCATGTAAATTTTTACCCGGTAAAATTACCCTGGTTGAGAATCGCTGCACTAAGCTTTTGGAAAGGTGGAAGTCCTACGTCGTCCTCACTTTGAGATGGTTCCTCTATTTCCTGCCGCCTACGTGCGAACTCTCACCAGGGCTTCCGTGGCAGTCAGTATGCGACAGGATTGATTGTTTTCTGCCGCGTGTTCTCGAACTCTCACCGAGGGCTCTTGTAACCAATCAGTGTGTGGCGTATGAGAAATGGCTCAAGACCGGAATGTAAAAAGGAAAGAACATGCACTTGATCTAAAGGGCTGTCAACACCTTGACGTTTAGCCAGCTATGGCAAAATATCAAAATGTATGTTAAAACGCTTGGCGTATGCTGAATTATGATGTTTTTTCTAGTTTGGGCGTATAATAACGTGTTGGACGTATGCATAACGTATTAGTAATGTACACAGAAACGTTTCAATCACCTATAGATAACTTATACCAACGAATGCTGAGCGTGTTGTCGCGTTCATAACCTATGCAATAGCGCGCGGCAGCATATCGCCGACGATCACGTGCGTAGGCTATTCATAGGCTGCGGCTCGACGTCATAACCGCACTAGAACATCGAAGTGTGAAGCCGCTGTCACACCTTGACATTTTAGCCAGCGTATGCCGACGTATGAAAAATTTGCCGAACCAAGCTGCACACGTCGAATACGTTATGGATAAGTTTTGTATACGTTAGAGCACGCACATACGTCGTAGTACGCTGGCATACGTCGTAGTACGCTGGCATACGTCATCATACGCAGAGTACGTCGAGAAATTTTCAGCATGTTGAAAATTTCTCGACGTACTCGCCGTATGACACACGTTCCGCATACGCTGGCCATAAGTTGTAGGCACGTTACGCGATCTTTGACACACGTCGACACACGTTACTTGTAAGTACTCATAAGTCGAAACACGTCGAGGTAATGGTTAGGTCAGTGTTCAGACTCCCTGGTTTTTGTTTTTTTTTTTCGGTATGACTGTGATGTTGACACTTCGATTTCTAGTGTGGTTTTAGCCAGCGTTTTAGCCAAATTTCTTACGTCAGGCATACGCTGGCTAAATCGTCAAGGTGTGACAGGGCCTTAACAGTCACAATGCATATCTATCTCATAATCTATCTCACACAAGTCTTGAACTTTACTCGTTTAATATTGTGTGCTCAGTGACATCAATCTTTTATTACCGAATGTAGTATAACATAAAATATATAATTTTAGTCGAGCATCAAAAATGAAAATTCAAATTGAATTGGATCCAATCGCACTTGTTTACTGATGTACAGATTCAGTACTTTTTAGAAGTTTGAAGAACCCCCCCCCCGAGGGAATTGATTTTGGGATACCTCACACATTTTAACATGAAATTGACATTCATTTTCTGGATTTTTTTTGTTTCCCGTCTTACAGATGTGAAACGACCCTGCCTTCTGTCCCTGCCCTTGTTCAACCTTCCTTTCACCTTCGTCTCCTTCCACATCTCTTCCTCCAAGTACAATTGCAACTACTGCAGGAAACCAGATGACTCAAGAGTGTATGAATGGCTCTTGCATACTCCATATTGATGAATTATAGCGCACATGGAACATTGTTCCGGGACCTTGTGGATGTGTGTCATTTGTCACACAAACATTTGCAACTTCTTCTCAGAAACGACACACACGATTTTGATGAAACTTCATCACAACCTTCATCACCCAGTATGTACCAAAGTTAACAGCATTAAAAAACAAAATCGGACCCAAAGGGGGGTCTACGGGAGTAGTCTCCCAAAATAGGTATTTGCTTTCTTCTCAAAACTACACGTGCATTCCAGTGGAACTTGACCACAACCTTCATCACCGTGATGGACCAACCAAGTTTGTTCACTGCATTTAAAAAAATCTACAGGTATTTACTTTCTTTTCCGTCACCATATTTTGTGGTTATCCACCCCACCAGTGGCTCCCATGGTTTCTTATCCAGCTGCTACAAAGTGAGCACCATGGGTATTGCCCTATTTTAGCTCTCCTGGACTTCAGGTCAGGTGAGGCTTATGTGTCGAGCACTGTCCGTAAGAGAGTTGGTCAGTAAACACTCAGTCATATCGCTAGATTAAACACATTTTGATGAACAAATCTGGCCACAAGCTCTTAACTGATGCCAAACAAAAGTGTTATTTACCGCATTAAAATCTGTGCTCAATTAATGGGGTCAACGGGGGGGGGGCGTTGACCCCACTCCCCTCCCCTCAAAAAAGCAGGCATCCTTTTCCTCCAAATACTACGCACACAATTCATTTAAATTCGACCACAACCTTCAACACACCAAATGTACCAAAGTGTATTAGCACATCAAAATCTGTGCTCATTAACGGAGTCCACTTGGGTGAGGGGAGGGGGGGGGTTGACCCCCCTCAAAATAGGTGTTTGCCGTCTCCTCTGAAACTACAAACACGATTTGATGAAACACTTGACCACAACCTTCATCATCCACGATGTACCAAAGTTTGTTCACGCATTAAAAAAAGAATCAGGGGTGGGGTACTTTTGGGGGGTTGAGTGATTTCAGGTGAGCTTCAGAAGGCGGTCCTATTTTTTTCTTTATTCACATGCAGCCTGTGGCTGCTTCGGCTGCATTATTTTCCTCGGAGCACAGCTGTGAAGCTGATGCAATGCCTCTGCTTACCGGCACGCTGGTACTGCATTTGCCGACCTCAGAAGAGTGACAGGCTGAGTCAACCCTACTTGGTGTTGAATCAGTGGCCCAACAGGGCTTGAACTCAAGACCCCAGATCTTAAGCCACCACCTTAACTGTTAAGACAACACCAGGCTTTGATGATGAATCACGATGAATGATAGTCGTTATGTTTTTGTTTTTTCAATGTGAAGACATTTGTTGGGGAATGTACACAAACATGACAGAAGAAATCGACACCATGATTTTTAAAAGAATTTATTTATTTCACATTTAAGTATATTTGATCCATTAATACATACACTCGTATTTGGTAGACTTGCCATTTGCAGATTTCAACGCTTTTTACTCTTTCAGGCAGAGAACAACAAGTTCTAAATTTCTCTTGTGGATTTCTGCCCAAGGCTTCACGCAAATGGGTTAGCAATTGCCCGTGATGTTTGGTTACCTGGACTCTTTTCTGCACAGCTCGATCAATACAGCCCAGAGGTGCTCAATGGGATCATGTCAGAGGACTGACTTGGCCATGGAAGTCTTCATCCCATTTTTGTTCTGCCATTCTTTGGTCTTTTTTGCAGTGTGGCATGGAGCTCCAGCTTCCATGAACAGTGTTGTTTTTGACCATGCTGACCAGTGGAGAAGACAAGGAGGACGTCCATCCTCAGAGAGAAATGCATTATCGTAGAGTTGATGTTGCCAACACACTCCACAAGCTCTGACCGACCAGCACTCCAGATTGCTCCCGACACCATCGCTGAAAAACTACTGTGTTGACAGTGGCCTGCCAACCGATTCAAGGAGAAACTCTGATTGGAAGTCTCCACAACCCATAGTGTCCACTGCTAGAAAATTGAGCAAATTGACTCATCTGAAAGAAAAAAAAATGACAGTTTGCAAAACTCAAGGGTTCTGATGGCATCTCATTCAGCCACTTCTTTCTCCTTTGAATGTTGGCCGGTCTAAAAGAGGTTTTCTCCTCGCTGCTCCCATAGTAGCCTATTTGATGAAGGGTACCGCACGGCATCCTGAGCTAACTTGGACCTCCTCTGCCAACATTTGCTGCCTTGCAACGGGAAGTTTCCTCAATGGACCGCTGTCACAGCTCGAAGACACCTTGAGGGCCCAGGCGACCAGAATGGGAAGCTGTGGATTCCTTGCCTTCGCTGGTGAATTCACAATCATCCGATGACCGTAGAAAGCGGAATGCCAAGTTCTGAGCTATCTACGCTGACTGACTCCACCTTCCGATTGGCCAACAATTGTCCTCTTTGAAATCGCAAAGGTCGTTGTGCTCCCTGGGTGCGAGGCATAGTTAATTGTCATACAGACCAAGGAACTCATTCTGCAAATAAATAGTTGAATATTAGTACAAATCACTGAGTAAAACTTGCTTTAAGCAGATGAAATGAATAATTCGTTGTCTGTTTACTTCTGTCATGTGTCTGTATATCACTTTTCTGTGAAATCCACATCTTGGCCCAAACAAACATAATGTGTACGTCTTTAATGTACTTCAAGGAAACGGTCACAGGCGTTTGTACTTTTTGCCGCAACTTTTGCACAATATCTGGAGAAGTCAACCATCTGTGGTGTGGTTGATGAAGAGGAAGAATGGATTTTGTTGTGCTCAGATGATGCGGGATAAGGCTACAACCAAGCTGTCTGTGCCAGTGTTTTGGGAAGTGGTGCAGGATGGGATATTTGAGAAATCTAATCATGAACATCACCAGAAGCGGCCACGACTTGATGCATTTAGATACTAGATTGCTCTAAAAGGCCAAAAATTATAACTTGCATCGTGTTGCTTTATTGCCTTCGCCAAGGAGAGCGTATGTGTTTGCTTGTATGCATTGTGTCCATTTGTTTTGTCTGTTTGTCCGCACAGATCGTGTATTTTCTTCGCAACGGCCTTGTTCGGATTGAGACCAAAATTTCACCATCAGAGCGACTACTCATGTAGAATGTTGAATGATAATTATGATGTCATAGGCACGGGATATGGCAGCCATGTTGGGAAAACGGAAAAAAAAACTTTTGACCTCTGTATCTTTGAACACAACAAGGAAAAATTGAACTTGGCACGTGGCAAGTACTCCTCATGGGGAATGTGCGAATTTTTTTTATGATGTCATAGGTGCCTTCGTTATGATGTCATAATTGCTTGTGTAGAACACGACATCTGATCAGTATGAAAAATGTTTGAAGTTATCTAAGAATAAATTTGTCACCAAAAAAATTGATGTCATCGTTACACGATTCAGCAGCCATATTGGTTTTTTTTGTTTTTAACCTTAAAAAAATCTTTTCTGAAGTGCTGAACAGATCGACGGCAAACTTTACATGTATGACCGCCTATACATGAACAAAATGTTCACATAGGTCACATGTTTGGCAGCCATATTGGATTCACCCTGAAACTATAAAAATCTTCTTCTCCAGAATGGCTGGACAGATCGAGGGAAAACTTCACACAAATGTTCCCAATCCTTGGGGATACCAGGGTATTCATGAATAATTGAAGTCACATTGTCTGCCAGCCTTATTGGATTGCGCAAATTCATCGATCGACGTGAAACTTCACATTTATGATCTTGCATGGATGGGAATATAGTTTTCAATTTCAACTTCATTGGACACATCGTGTGGCAGCCAGAATATTTAATTTTTTGATGTGGGTTTATTTATTTTTTAATGGGCTCACTTGGCCGTGCCTGGATGGGTTTGAGGTAGAGGTGGAGAAGATAACAGCTGAAACCCGAATCCGATAAGGTTCCTCCTGATGACTTCATTCTGCTTTTTGCTTGTTTGGGTTCCTTCTGTTGACTCCAATGCAGGACTTGTACCTATTTGTCTTCCATTTGACTTGAATTTAATTTATTTTTAATCCATTCTGAATCTATTTGAATAATAACAGTCACGGGTCAGGGCCAAGTGTCCGTTCAAGCTGGGGTTGTATCCAAAGCGCGGACATCTTGATACTGGTCATCACTGCCAGCAGTTCCAAAGTGGCACTTCTAGTTCTGTCTATTAATTAATTACATAACACACCAGTACACAAAACATCACACAAAATAAGCTGGTGAGGTCTGCCATGTCTAATTACTTTTTTCTTGTTGACATAATGATTTCATTTTACAAACATTTTGTTCAACTCGTTCCACCATTTAAAAAAAATAATACAAAAAACAGTGACAGCATTTGGTAATCTGAATTAGTCATTACATCATATTTGAAATTGTGACTCGTACAAACCTCCTTTTTCTTTTACTGGTGGTTATTGTTGTGTGGAAGGCTCCGAGGGTGGGTTGTTGCAGCTGCGTCAAAGCTGCGGGAGAACACAGCTCTATATACCCTTCCAAACGAGCTGTGTCCTTTTTGACTCTCCTAAGCTGCAGCACAGACGCGATCGTCACCCCCCCCCCCCCTTCAATGGCACGTTTGATGAGCCCAGACGAGTTAGGACAATTAAAAAATCTCCCAATCATCATTGCCATCGTGGCACGTATCTGTAGGGGTTAAAGGGTTATTTTATTGTTGGTTGATGTTATTTATGCAAATGCTTCATTCTTGTTTCCTTCCCCATGCCATTTGCTTGATAATAAACACACCTGGTCTCGAGGTGAATTCCATTGTCGAAACTGATTATTTGGAGTTTTTGAAAGAAAGACCCCATTTTGTGCGCCATTAAATTTTTAGTCGGTTGTCGGAGAGGGGGCGACAGGAACAATAGATTGTCTCTGAGTATCATGATATCTGGTGCCTGTCACACTTGAGTAGAAAAAAATTTTTTAATCCTGCCATTATTTCATCTCTACCTGTTCTTCTCTCAGCAAATGGCTTTGGCCCGTCCGTTTAGCCACATTGCAGGCGCGAGTGCTGGCTGCCGCACCTTCCGTTTTGCGGCCCTCGGCCCGATCGCCTCACCGCGCCTCGCTCCCATTCACGGGGAAAAACGAAAGCTGCTGTGGCAGGGTCCCAAAGAAGGAGTGAGTTTTGCACCTTCGCCTTCACCTTTTCTCTTTGCCACATCTCTGGCAAGTTTTTATTTTATTTTAACAAGATTAAAGATTTTGTCACTCTCGCGTCAGCTTTATTGTTCCTTGACCCAAAAGGAAAAATTCGAGCGGCACGGAATTCGGGGGAAACTACATTTTGGAAGCAAAGAGGGCAAGACGTGAAATCGTAAGCTCATGGGGATGACATCACAGGTAAAATTACCACTTAAAACCTTCACAAAAAGCACAAACATCCTATGTTCCTATACATCTGTTTATCGTTTTGGTGCCGTCCCTCCGTGTTTATTAATATTACAGAGCAGGGAAACGGATTCAGTGCCCGGAGCCGGATGCGAGACTCGGTGACAGGCAGGGGTAGAGGGGGAGAAAGTACAAAAGATATGGAGAAAGTGGAGAAGCTTGGCGAAAACAGAGGAAGTGTTCGCTCACGTGGATGCACGAGTACGCTGCAGCTCAGCTCAACAGCATGGCAATAGGGACCGGATTAGTTTTGGTCTCGTTTTTCCCGTCAGCTAGCAAGCTATCCATTATTGTGCGCACAATCACGTACACCGTTTCTTTTTCTTCTCCCACACTCACCGTATTTTCCCCCATTTGCCCACATCAGCAACTGCATTCTTCTCTCCTGATGAGGAAACATTGTCACACACTCTCACATCCTTGCCTTTCATAGACATTCACGTCTCCGTATGTCCTTTTAATTCAATACCACGCCCTTCCTCGCGTGTGTGTGCTCTTTTTTCTTTTCTTTCTTTCTTTTCTCATTTACTTTCTCTTTGTTAATAAGTCTTGAACAATAATACAACAAAAGTTTCTCGCTCTCTCTGTTACTGATGAAATTGTAATTGACACTAATACTCTCACATAAAGTATAGAGATAGTAGTAAGTAGGCGCAGGGATCTTCTTTCATATGCAGCACAAGGACCATGGGTCACATAATTTGCCTTGAGGGCATGCTGTGCCACTAATGCAATGCCCTTTGTGGTAGGAATTTAATGTTGTCAGGTGCCGTGATAACTCGCCGACTTCGCTCACGACAGATACCGTTGGATTCTTAACGTTCACGCACCTTAATGTCAGGCAAGACGGGACGTTTGTTCAACGTCCATGTACCGAAGAGGGCACAGTCCATTGCTTCAGACACAGGGTGGCAGTTTGTAACTTGGGCTTGAGATTGAGCCCAAACTTGATGTGTCAACCACCATTGACCTCCCTCTTCTCTCGGGGCAAAGAGAAAAACCTCGCCCTCGTCAAGCGCGATCCGAGCTCCACCCTTGGAGGCGACAAACGGCTTCTTTCCACAATCCCTGGCATCTTAAATGACATAATGGTAAGAATGTTTTCTTGTTATACCAGAAAGGCATTTATAGTAAAGAAAAACATTCACTGCAAGGAATATAATGCCATGTGCTGTGCGTCCAGAACCAGCTGTGTCTGATAAAAGATTGAATGGGCTGTGGAGCATGTGCTGTTAGGCATTCTGAGTCGCAATGGAATGACCATCACGACCAGGTGAAGTCGGCAACTCAGCGATCGTTTCAATCGAGCAACAAACTATCACGTGGCCTCTGGCACGGCTCACGAAGCTTTTCGTACACTGCGTTTCCCACCAAAACGGAGGCAAGAACGCACATTGTGAGAAGGCAATAAATTTAAAGATGCATGAATATTTTTACACTTGGACAAGTAGGTCGAAAGGCTGTCAGAAACCTCAACTCCAGACCAAACATGAAATGCGTATTGCTTAAAGTCCATGGTTCTTATACACGACAGATGAAGCAGGCAAGGAGGGAGAAAATAGTCACGGCAGCGGCACAGGATGCAAAGAAGAATGTTTGCAGGAAAGCGGACGCACACCACCGGCTATACACTCAATAGACTCCTACCATCCTAATGGAGCACAAAGGAGGCTGTGGCTGCACACTTCAAAGCGTGTGATTTATCATCTCCAATTCACACAGGATGAGAAGGAAGGACCATCTCAGAGCGTGTTGAAGCAAACTGTTACCCTCGACAGCTTGCTACCGGAAAAGGAAAACCATCCTGGCTGGCAGTCCAGCTGTTATATGGGGCAAAACTGTGGAAAGGTTTTTTGTTGCGTCTTTCATACCTAGGTATATGGCAGAAAATGGCATGTGTTAAAGTGGGCAGAAGCCGAGGGGAAGCTTTCGCAACCCGTATCACTTCAGGTGAACTCTGAATATGGTCAACGGGCAAGCCTCCGAAGAAGGACAAGCAGAGGTGGTGTACGCGATGTGCTGTTGTTGTGCAGCAAAATATGGTGGAAGAGACTGCAGGAGCAGCTGAATACCGCAATGCCTTTGAGTGCAGCGATCGCAAATAGGTTCCATGCCAAAACACGGCCTGAAGGCAAGACCTCCTTGGGATAGGGTTCGCCTTTGGATTTGAACCCAAAACAAACCAGAAGATGTTTTCGCGAGGCTTGGCATAGGCCATAGGAAATTGGTGACGTCGATCACGGAGAGGGTGATATGGATTGCGTTCCATTTGGCCACCAAGGATGATGCTCCGCCATCGAAATGGATTATATGTAAGCAGGTCTCCAGGGGTGTTCGTCAGGTGAAACCTATTCAACCCTTCTTCGCCCACACCCCCATTCCCCTTCCCTGAATCCTCCACCTCTCTAACACAGTCAAGTGCCCACCATCTGTTGATGCTGTGACAACCACAATGCATTATCTAATGACACGACATTACATCAGCAAAAAAACATTTCTGTAAGCTTATCAAGAGAACTTGATGTAGACCACATCCTGCTTCGTTGAAAAAATTAGTAACGTTAAATGACATTGAGTTGGTTGAGATACAGAAAGGCGCTGTAAAGAACAAAGCAGGCGTATATCAAACTGGCGAGAAATGAGAATCAAAGGGCCACGATTGATAGGTGGAACAAAACAAAATCACTCATTCATGACCAGCTGCCTTCAAGCTGGCTTCTAATTGAAACTGTCGCCATCCGTTGGATGTGGGCCCTTTGAAAATATAAAACACATTTCAACGTAGATATTAAATGTGTTTCTTTGATCTTCATTATTGGACACATGACATGTGATAGATTCAGCGCAGTCTTTGCTTATAGGCCGGGCGGGCGGGCATCGTTGTAGCAAAATTCTTTGTTTGCCCTCTGGCTTTCTGGCCAGCTCTCCAGTAGGTTAAAAATGCGTGCATTGCGAGCGATGTGCCAAACTTCCCCAACTTGACTCTGCTTCCATGTCTCCTCACTTATTATACATACTATATCGCAGTATTAATTGAATTTATTGCAATTTAGTTTTATTATGAACTATTCTTATCGGCAAATTGCTTTATATCACAAACGCCGGAAACACAAATAAAAAACTTTCAAACTGTATCCAAAAACAACAACAACGGCCCAGATGTGCATCAACACACACATTTGAACTCTACTACACATCTGTGCACATACACTGTATTCCTTCTCGCTTGGCACTCTCCCGAGTATATTTACATCCTTTTAAAACAACCCTCCAAATGATGCCAAGAGACGAGGGAGAGGGTGCTTTATCAGAGAGACAGATAATTTTGACTGCCAAGCAGAAACGTCTGGTGTCATTCTGCGAAGATCATAGGTTGACGGTCCTGAGCTGCAGATTCATGATGCTCATTGGGAAATGTTTTCTGAGTACGGAACAAAAGATTGGGAAACGTAACTCGTACATACACATTTGTGTTATTCCGGAAAAAGAACCATAATACGCATTCCTCTCAATTTCCAATATTTCCATGACCGCCGGCTGAAATTACATGACTTTACATGTTGGAAAAGAGTTTTGTAAATTCCATGACCCGTACGACCCCGTCTTCCTTGTCTCGTCTTCCTTGGCCACTGTGAACTTTTATTTTTTTTTTTTGCCTTTCTTAACCAACAGACTAAAACAAGGAAATATTAAACATCCAGTTGAAGAACAAGATACACAAGGACATTGGAGCAGAGTCCATTTGGCCCATCAAGCCGACACAATTCATTCATTCCAAACACAACCTTACAATTCTTCCAGCAGTAATCATGCAAAAAGGTAATTTGGTGTCTCGATTGCGTGATTCTTTCAAACTTATCCAATCTCAACCGAGCTGACTGGAGGACTAAAGTCCACATGATAGACGGTTGTAGTGACTTAAATTCCGCCCCCGACCCCCCAATATGGCTTTCACTGTCAAGAATACTCAATTCCTCTTGTGCATTTGAACCATTTATTTATACCCATATGCATATAGAGAATCGTAGAAATTCAATATACAAGCAACAATCCTCCTGATCCTAAGAGTACATGGATCTGAATTCCTATATAATAAGCAAGTTGGGGAAGTGAGATCATGGAACAAATATCTGGTCATTTTTAGCTTGCCTGTTCGAAGAACAGAGGAGCTATAGCGATACCCCCCGCGCGCGGAGCGTGAAAATGTAAAAGTTTTTCGGGCAAGTTATTTTCCTTGCAATGTTTTATCTACACAATATTTTTTACTGATTACAATATACAAATACATATATTTTGCTTTAAAATTATTTAGATCAGACTTCACTGCAATGCTTTATAAAAAAAAATATTATTAGACTAGTCTATTTAAAAACGATAAATGTACTAACAGGCGAGCATGGGGCTTTGACACCAACTCTCTGTTAATGGCTGCTGAGGGCTGGTTTTTTTGCGGTCTGGGAAAAGAATCACTCAGAGCCTTTTTTCACAGCACCAAATGAGTCAGCTTAATTCAAGCTTGAAGAACAAAACAATCTGAAGTTGATAGGAGTTCAAGCAAACAGCTGACATTACCAAAGCACACAATCCAATTGAAGCTAGACTCGACTTCCGAAGCCAGACTTTCAGATGCCAATATATAATTATTTACATATGAGAGCCTTAATATTATAAGCCAAATATAATAATTAGATAAGTTCTTTCTACTAATTAAGACGAAAGATTATTTGAAGGCAGTCTGTTTGGGAAGAGGTGTTTCACTTGGCAGACTGGTAAACCTTCCAATAACAGTTAGAGATACAAGGCCGTTTAAAATGCAAATGATCAATAAATAAATATATATATGCTGTGTGTGTGTTTTTTTTTGTTGTTGTTGCGGTTCGGGGGGGGGTCGGACGAGCGCTGTCAATCACTGTCCGTAACCAGTTTGGTTTTCCAACCCTACTCTCACAGCCAAATGTTACAGATTCGGCCCCCACCCAACCACCGCGTCTTCCGGGTTATAACCCAAGCTGGTTCGCACGAAATTCCGGGTTCGCGCCTCGCATCACGATACCAAAAATACCACCTGTACCTGCCAGCTGGGAATAGACCCGTTACAGACTGGTTTTGTCAGAGGGACCGAGCGGATCCACCAGTCTGATTAACCATTTTGGTTTTTATATCAAAGTGAGCTGATCGTTCCTCGACGCCGCACAAATTAATTCAAACCGGCAAACTTCATACGATCAGCCAGATTTGATTGGCGACATCGGGGAACAAACAAACAAAAGCATTCCCACACAATGTTATAATCAATCTAAACCCATTCTTAACAGGGAGAATGGGTTCGAAGGGACTCGAACGAATAAGCCTTAAACGACATGCAACAGACAGTATGGACAGCATGCAGACAAGACAAGATACTTGGTGATATTTCATGACGAGAGGAAAGTGTCCCAAGGGCACGAATGTGCCGTGACAAGCCGATGTCCACGGATTGAGCGCCAAGCCAAACACGCCGTGTGCAAGATGGCGCTCATCCCCCCTCCTTTTGTCGCACCACCCACGCACGCGGACCTCCGTGCGTTCTATCCCGCGTAAGGTCGACGGCACAAGACCACCGTCAGATCGATGGTGGGTTCAGCTGGTTTCGCACAAGGTCTCGTATACAAGTCAGGCCTGGCCTGTCACCAGACCAGGTCAAATCGAGGTGTCCGGCAGGCGGATTCAAAAACGTGTCGAGGAACCTTCTCATGAAAGTCGATCGCCGACTCGAAGTGCAAAGGCAGCCTCAAGTCATTTCTCCTGCCTCCTTCACGAAGCGAGATCGGCAGACAGACCACCAGCCGGCCCCTACACAGCAGATCACGACCCCACAGTCGTTTCTCCATCAGCCGAGGCAGAACTCGGCGCGCTCAGGTTCAGTTTTTCACCGCCGCTGCAATCACCGCTCCCTTCTTCCTTCGCTCGCCCCGAAGCCCCTCCAGTTTCACTCCTCTTTCAGTTTACTTCTCCTTCAGTTTCACTCTCCTTCCCGGCGCTGGTCGCCTCAAAGCCGACTGGGCTCCTCCTTCAGTTTCACTTCCTTCTCTGGTCACTCCCCCTTCAGCGCTGGGCTGGGACTATGTCCAGACGAGATGACGAAGAAGAAGAACTCTCGGTCCACCACCGAATGTACCAACGATTAACAGCCTCTTACACCTCCCGACACAGTGCGTCCATTTACCGAACAACCTGGCTTAAACATGCATTTAATGGGGAGTCTGGGGCTAATCCTATACTTAATAACCCACTAAGGGCATTTGCCACAACAAATATATATATATATGTAATCTATATATACTATTTTGAGGATTCAGCGGGATTCGCGACGAGTCGTCAATCACTGTCCGTAACCAGTTTGGGTTTCGCACCCTACTCTCGACAGCAAAGGTTACAGATCGGCGCCAACCCTAACACCGCCGCTCCGAGTAATAAACGCCGGCTGGTTCGGCACAGGCCTCGTGGTCACGCGTCTTCGAATCGCAGACCAACGTACCCCTGGACCCTTACCCAGTGGGGAATATAGACCCCCGGTTACAGACTGGTTTTCAGTTACGACGAATCTGCCAGTCGTGTAACCGATTTTGGTTTTATATCCAAAATTAGAGCGGATCGTTCCTCGGCGCGGCACCAAAATAATTCAAAGCGCACTTCATACGAATCACCAGCATTATTGGGGACATCGGGAACACGACACAAAGCAAGCATTCACGACAATGTTGTAATTAACTATAACCCGTTCTTAACTAGGGAGCTACGGGTTTCGAAGGGACCCTACGAGATGCCCTTAAACAACATGCAGACAAACATGCGACCAGCATGCAACAAGACACAGAGTAATTGGTGATGTTTCATGGACGAGAGGCAAAGTGTCAAAAGCCGAAATGGGCTCGCGACAAGCGATGTCTACGGATTCGAGTCCCAAGATCATCACGCCGTGTGGCAAAATGGCGCTACGTCCATGTGTCGCAGCTCTCACGCCGCAGCCTCGCGCGCGTGCAGACCCCGCCCCGAGGTCGACTGCACCAAGCGAAGATCGATGGTGGGTGTCAGCAGTTTCTCCAAGTCCAGTATACAAGTCCGCCTGGCCTCGGCACCAGACAGGCCAAATCGAGTTTGGCTCCGCAGGCTGGGTCCAATGATTTCAAACGCGAGCCTGGAGTAGAAGGACAGTCAGAGGCTCTCACTGACTCCAGATGAAACCTGTCGATATGCTCCTCACGAAAGCGATCGCGCCCCACCTCGGCAATCTTTCACCCACTTCCGATCCAAGACTCGTCGCGCCAGTTCCTTCTCCCGGCAGATTCACACTGCCTTTCCTTTGCTCGCTCACCTCGAAGCCCACTGCAGTATTTTACTTCTTTCAGTTTCACTTCTCCTTTTCGGCCCTCGCTCAGCCTCAAAACCGACTGCTGACTCACACCACAGCCAGCCCTATCAGCCGATCGCGCCACACCGGCGCTCATTTCACCACCGCTTCCCTGCAGTCTTTTCCTTCACTCGCTCACTCAAAAACCGACTGGCTCCTCCCTTCAGTCACTTTCCTTCTCTAGGCCACTCCCCAACTCTCAGCGGCTGGACTATTGTCCGAGAGAGAAGGAAGAAGAAGAACCTCTCGTCTACACCAAGTACCCAACGATGAACAAGCCTCTTACACCTCCTGCACACATGTAGCGTCCATTTACCGAAACAACTGGGCTAAATGGCATTTAATGGGAGATCTGGGTATCCTATTTTTAATAACACGAAGGACCATTTTCCGCCAATATAATATAATTGTGTGTGCCAGGGTCGGTGCAAGAACGACGTTAGTCGGGAAATTGCGTCGTCTCCACCAACTCCCCATCTCTCTCTTTTGTTTTTTTTTCAAAAGATAAAAGAAAAAAAGGAGAAAATTGTGGTGGTGGGGGGGGAATTGATTTTTGAGTCTGTATAAAATAATTTGTATAGAATGTGAGTCTGTATGTTAGAATGTATTATGTGTTGTCTGTCTCTCATCACAACGATAAGTGTTATTGATTTTGTCTGAAGTTGCTAAAAAAAATCATCATAACTTAATTTTCAGGAATGATATATTTACCCCCTGCCATGTAAATTTTTACCCGGTAAATTTACCCTGGTTGAGAATCGCTGCACTAAGCTTTTTGGAAAGGTGGAAGTCCTACGTCGTCCTCACTTTGAGATGGTTCCTCTATTTCCTGCCGCCTACGTGCGAACTCTCACCAGGGCTTCCGTGGCCAGTCAGTATGCGACAGGATTGATTGTTTTCTGCCGCGTGTTCTCGAACTCTCACCGAGGGCTCTTGTAACCAATCAGTGTGTGGCGTATGAGAAATGGCTCAAGACCGGAATGTAAAAAGGAAAGAACATGCACTTGATCTAAAGGGGCTGTCACACCTTGACGTTTTAGCCAGCGTATGGCAACTTGGACGTTAGCCAGCGTATGGCAAAATATCAAAATGTATGTAAAACGCTTGGCGTATGCTGAATTATGATGTTTTTTCCAGTTTTGGCGTATTAACGTGTTGGACGTATGCATAACGTATTAGTAATGTACACAGAAACGTTTCAATCACCTATAGATAACTTAACCAACGAATGCTGAGCTGTTGTCGCGTTCATAACTATCCACGATGCTAACTTATGCTACGGCGCGGCAGCATATCGCCGACGATCACGTGGCGTAGGCTATTCATAGGCTGCGGCTCGACCGTCATAACCGCACTAGACATCGAAGTGTGAAGCCGCTGTCACACCTTGACATTTTAGCCAGCGTATGCCGACGTATGAAAAATTTGCCGAACCAAGCTGCACACGTCGAATACGTTATGGATAAGTTTTGTATACGTTAAGAGCACGCTGGCATACGTACGCTGCATACGTCTAGTACGCTGGCATACGTCGTAGTACGCTGGCATACGTCATCATACGCAGAGTAGTCGAGAAATTTTCAGCATGTTGAAAATTTCTCGACGTACTCGCGTATGACACACGTTCCGCATACGCTGGCCATAAGTTGTAGGCACGTTACGCGATCTTTGACACACGTCGACACACGTTACTTGTAAGGTACTCATAAGTCGAAACACGTCGAGGTAATGGTTAGCGTCAGTGTTCCAGACTCCCTGTTTTTTTTTTTTTTTTTTCTTTCGGTATGACTGTGATGTTGACACTTCGATTTCTAGTGTGGTTTTAGCCAGCGTTTTAGCCAAATTTTTCATACGTCAGGCATACGCTGCTAAATCGTCAAGTGTGACAGGGCTAACAGTCACAATGCATATCATCTCTCATAATCTATCTCACACAAGTCATGAACTTTACTCGTTTAATATTGTGTGCTCAGTGACATCAATCTTTTATTACCGAATGTAGTATAACATAAAATATATAATTTTAGTCGAGCATCAAAAATGAAAATTTCAAATTGAAGTGATCCAATCGCACTTGTTTACTGATGCTACAGATTCAGTACTTTTTAGAAGTTTGAAGAACCCCCCACCGAGGGAATTGATTTTGGATACCTCACACATTTTAACATGAAATTGACATTCATTTTCTGGATTTTTTTTGTTTTCCCGTCTTACAGATGTGTGAAACGACCCTGCCTTCTGTCCCTGCCCTTGTTCAACCTTCCTCTTCACCTTCGTCTCTTCCACATCTCTTCCTCCAAGTACAATTGCAACTACTGCAGGAAACCAGATGACTCAAGAGGTGATGAATGCTCTTGTCATACTCCATATGTGAATTATTAGCGCACATGGAACATTGTCGGGGACCTTGTAGGATTTTGTGTGTCATTTGTCATCACAAACATTTGCAATCTTCTCAGAAACGACACACACGATTTTATGAAACTTCATCACAACCTTCATCACCCAGTATGTTACCAAAGTTAACAGCATTAAAAAAAAAAATCGGACCCAAAGGGGGTCTACGGGGAGTAGTCTCCAAAATAGGTATTTGCTTTCTTCTCAAACTACACGGCATCCAGTGGAACTTGACCACAACCTTCATCACCCGTGATGGACCAACCCAAGTTTGTTCACTGCATTTAAAAAAATCTACAGGTATTTTACTTTCTTTTCCGTCACATTTTTTGGGTTATTCCCACGCCCACCAGTGGCTCCCTGGGTTTTCTTATCCAGCTGCTAACCAAGTGAGCACCATGGGATTTGCCCTATTTAGCTCTCCTGGACTTCAGTCAGTGAGGCTTATTTGTGTCGAGCACTGTCCGTAAGAGAGTTGGTCAGTAAACACCTCAGTCATATCGCTTAGATTAAACACAATTTGATGAAACTTGGCCACAAGCTCTTAACTGATGCCAAACAAAAGTGTTATTTACCGCATTAAAATCTGTGCTCAATAAGGGGTCAACGGGGGGGGGGGGTTGAATTCCCCCTCCCCTAAAAAAGCAGGCATTTCCTTTTCTCCAAAACTACGCACACAATTCATTTAAATTCGACCACACCTTCAACACACCAAATGTACCAAAGTGTATTGAGCACATTCAAAATCTGTGCTCATTAAGGGAGTCCACTGTGGGTGAGGGGGGGGGGTTGACCCCCCTCAAAATAGGTGTTTGCCGTCTCCTCTGAAACTACAAACACATTTGATGAAAAAACTTGACCCCACAACCTTCATCATCCACGGATGTACCAAAGTTTGTTCACGGCATTAAAAAAAGAATTCAGGTGGGGTACTTTTGGGGTTGAGTGATGTTCCAGGTGAGCTTCAGACAGGCGGTTCTATTTTTTCTTTATTCACATGCAGGCCTGTGGCTGCTTCGCTGCATTATTTTCCTCGGAGCACAGCTGTGAAGCTGATGCAATGCCTCTGTTTACCGGCACGCTGGTACTCATTTTGCCGACCTCAGAAGAGTGACAGGCTGAGTCAACCCTACTTGGTGTTGAATCAGTGGCCCAACAGGGCTTGAACTCAGACCCCAGATCTTAAGCCAGCCACCTTAACTGTTAAGCCAAACACCAGGCTTGATGATGAATCATCGATGAATGATAGTCGTTATGTTTTTGTTTTTTTCAATGTGGAAGACATTTGTTGGGAATGTACACAAACAATGACAGAAGTAAATCGACACCATGATTTTTAAAGGAATTTATTTATTTCACATTGAAGTATATTTGATCCATTTTAATACATACACTTCGTATTTGGTAGACTTGCCATTTGCAGATTTCAACGCTTTTACTCTTTCAGGCAGAGAACTAACAAGTTCTGAATTTTCTCTGTGGACTTTCTGCCCAAGCTTCACGCAAATGGGTTAGCAATTGCCCGTGATGTTTGGTTACCTGGACTTTTCTGCACAGCTCGATCCAATACAGCCCAGAGGTGCTCAATGGGATTCATGTCAGAGACTGACTTGGCCATGGAAGTCGTTCATCCCATTTTTGTTCTGCCATTCTTTGGTCTTTTTTGCAGTGTGGCATGGAGCTCCACCTCTCCATGAACAGTGTTGTGTTTTGACCATGCTGACCAGTGGAGAAGACAAGGAGACGTCCATCCTCAAGGAGAGAAATGCATATCGTAGAGTTGATGTTGCCAAACACACTCCACAAGCTCTGACCGACCAGCACTCCAGATTGCTCCCGACACCATCGCTGAAAAACTACTGTTTGACAGTGGCTGCAATCCATTCAAGGAGAACTCTGATTGGGAAGTCTCCAAACCCATATGTGTCCACTGCTAGAAAATTGAGAAATTGACTCATCTGAAGAAAAAAAAATGACAGTTGCCAAAACTTCAAGGGTTCTGATGGCATTCTCATTCAGCCACTTCTTTCTCCTTTGAATGTTGGCTGGTCTAAAAGAGGTTTTCTCCTCGCTGCTCCCATAGTAGCCTATTTTGATGAAGGTACCGCCGGCAGTTCCTGAGCTAACTTGGACCTCCTCTGCCACATTTGCTGCCTTGCAACGGGAAGTTCCTCAATGGGACCGCTTTCACAGCTCGAAGACACCTTGAGGGCCCAGTCGACCAAGAATGGGAAGCTGTGGATTCCTTGCCTTCGCTTGGTGAATTTCACAATCATCCGAGACCGTAGAAAGCGGAATGCCAAGGTCTGAGCTATCTGACGCTGACTGACTCCACCTTCCGATTGGCCAACATTGTCCTCTTTTGAAATCGCAAAGGTCGTTGCTCCCTGGTTCGAGGCATAGTTAATTGTCATACAAGCAAGGAACTCATTTCTGCAAATAAATAGTTGAATATTGTGTACAAATCACTGAGTAAAACTTGCTTTAAGCAGATGAAATGAATAATTTTCGTTGTCTGTTTACTTCTGTCATGTGTCTGTATATTCTACTTTGTGAAATCCCACATCTTGCCCAAACAAACATCATGTGTACGTCTTTAATGTACTTCAAGGAAACGGTACAGCGTTTTGTACTTTTGCCGCAATCTTTTGCAACAATTATCTGGAGAAGTCAACCATTCTGGTGTGGTTGATGGAAGAGGAAGAATGGATTTTGTTGTGCTAGATGATGCGGGTAAGGCTACAACCAAGCTGTCTGTGCCAGTGTTTTGGGAAGTGGTGCAGGATGGGATATTTGGAGAAATCTAATCATGAACATCACCAGAAGCGGCCACGACTTGATGCATTTAGATACTAGATTTGCTCTAAAAGGCCAAAAATTATAACTTGCATCGTGTTGTTATTGCCTTCGCCAGGAAGAGCGTATGTGTTGCTTGTATGCATATTGTGTCCATTTGTTTGTCTGTCCGCACAGATCGTGTTTATTTTCGCAACGCGCTTGTTGGATTGAGACAAAATTTTCACCATCAGAGCGACTACTCATGTAGAATGTTTGAATGATAATTATGATGTCATAGGCACGTGATGTGGCAGCCATGTTGGGAAAACGGGAAAAAAACTTTTGACCTCTGTATCTTTGAAACCACAACAAGGAAAAATTGAAACTTGGCACTTGGCAAGTACTCCTCATGGGGAATGCGAATTTTTTTTATGATGTTCATAGGTGCCTTCGTTATTTGATGCATAATTGCTTATGTAGAACACGACATCTGATCAGTATGAAAATGTTTGAAGGTTATCTAAGAATAAATTTGTCACCAAAAAAATTGATGTCATCGTTCACACGATTCAGCAGCCATATTGGTTGTTTTTTTTTTTACCTTAAAAAATCTTTTCTGAAGTGGCTGAACAGATCGAGGCAAACTTTACATGTATGACCGCTATACATGAACAAAAATGTTCACATAGGTCACATGTGTTTGCAGCCATATTGGATTCACCCTGAAACTATTAAAATCTTCTTCTTCCAGAATGGCTGACAGATCGAGGGAAAACTCACACAAATGTTCCCCAATCCTTGGGGATACCAGGGTATTCATGAATAATTTAAGTCACATGGTCTGCCAGCCTATTGGATTGCGCAAAAAATTTTACATCGATCGACGTGAAACTTCACATTTATGATCTTGCAGTGGATGGGGAATATACGTTTTCAATTTCAACTTCATTGACACATGGTGTGGCAGCCAGAATTAATTTTTTGATGTGGGTTTTTATTTATTTTTTATGAGGCTCACTTGGCTGTGCCTGGATGGGTTTGAGGGTAGAGGTGGAGAAGAAGAACAGCTGAAACCCGAATCCGATACAGGTTCCTCCTGATGACTTCATCTTTCTTTTTGCTTGTTTGGTTCCTTCTGTTGACTCCAATGCAGGACTTGTACCTATTTGTCTTCCATTTGACTTGAATTTAATTTATTTTAATCCCATTCTGAATCTATTTGAATAATAACAGTCACGGGTCAGGGCCAAGTGTCCGTTCAAAGCTGGGGTTGTATCAAAGCGGGACATCTTGATACCTGGTCATCACTGCCAGCAGTTCCAAAGGGCACTTCTAGTTCTGTCTATTATTAATTACATAACACACCAGTACACAAACATCACACAAAATAAGTCTGGTGAGGTCTGCAATGTCTAATTACTTTTTCTTGTTGACATAATGATTTCATTTTACAAACTTTTTGTTCAACTCGTTCCACCATTTAAAAATAAATTTACAAAAAACAGTGACAGCATTTGGTAATCTGGGAATTAGTCATTACATCATATTTGAAATTTGAGACTCGTACAAACCTCCTTTTTCTTTTTACTGTGTTGTTATTGTTGTGGGAATGGCTCCGAGGTGGGTTGTGCAGCTGCGTCAAAGCTGCGGAGAACCACAGCTCTATTACCGTTTCCAAACGAGCTGTTGTCCTTTTTTGACTCTCCTAAGCTGCAGCACAGACGATCGTCATACCCCCCCCTTCCAATGCACGTTTATGAGCCCAGACGAGTTAGGACAATTAAAAAATCTCCCAATCATTCATTGCCATCGTGGGCAGGTATCCTGTTAGGGGTTAAAGGGTTATTTTATTGGTTGGTTGATGTTATTTTATGCAAATGCTTCATTCTTGTTTCTTCCCCCATGCCATTTGCTTGATAATAAACACACCTGGGTCTCGAGGTGAATTCCATTGTCGAAACTGATTATTGGAGTTTTTGAAAGAAAGACCCCATTTTTGTGCGCCATTAAATTTTTAGTCGGTTTTGTCGGAGAGGGGGCGACAGGAACGATAGATTGTCTCTGGTATCATGTATCTGGTGCCTGTCACACTTGAGTAGAAAAATAATTTTTTAATTCCTCCATTATTTTCATCTCTACCTGTTCTTTCTCCAGCAAAGGCTTTGGCCGTCCGTTTAGCCACATTGCAGCGCGAGTGCTGGCTGCCGCACCTTCCGTTTTGCGGCCCTCGGCCCGATCGCCTCGACCGCCGCCTCGCGTCCCATTCACGTGGGGAAAAACGAAAGCTGCTGTGGCAGGGGTCCCAAAGAGAGTGAGTTTTTGCACCTTCGCCTTCACCTTTTCTCTTTTGGCCACATCTCTGGCAAGTTTTTATTTATTTTAACAAGATTAAAGATTTTGTCACTCTCGCGTCAGCTTATTGTTTTCCTTGGAACCCAAAAGGAAAAATTGAGCGGCACGGAATTCTGGGGGAAACTACATTTTGGAAGCAAAGAGCAAGACGTGAAATTCGTAAGCTCATGGGATGACATCACAGGTAAAATTACCACTTAAACACTTCTACAAAAAGCACAAACATCCTATGTTCCATTACATCCTTTGTTCCATTACATCCATTACAAACATCCTATGTTCCATACATAAGAGAGGAAGTTTGTGGCCAGTGAGGTGTTATATTTATATTGTGTGAGTTTTACGGATTTGTAAATGCAATGATTTGCACTAAAGTCTTTGTAGGATGCAGGAGACGATTACCGGCTAGGGAGCGTGAGTTGGTGATTTTACATTGAAATGCATGTGTTCTAAGCGTAAAAAATGACTTGTGCGATTTCCATTTCACTGCAATGAAACGTGTTCTGTGATTATTTGACGATATTTTAACTCGTGCAGAGTTGGCTGTGGATCTGTTTGGAAATGGC
>CM068955.1:8105120-8119945 GCA_035128595.1 Eptatretus atami
ATTTTTTGATGTGGGTTTTTATTTATTTTTAATGAGGCTCACTTGGCTGTGCCTGGATGGGTTTGAGGGTAGAGGTGGAGAAGAGCAACAGCTGAAACCCGAATCCGATACAAGGTTCCTCCTGATGACTTCATCTTTGCTTTTTGCTTGTTTGGGTTCCTTCTGTTGACTCCAATGCAGGACTTGTACCTATTTGGTCTTCCATTTGACTTGAATTTAATTTATTTTAATCCCATTCTGAATCTATTTGAATAATAACAGTCACGGGTCAGGGCCAAGTGTCCGTTCAAAGCTGGGGTTGTATCAAAGCGGGACATCTTGATACCTGGTCATCACTGCCAGCAGTTCCAAAGTGGCACTTCTAGTTCTGTCTATTATTAATTACATAACACACCAGTACACAAACACCACACAAAATAAGTCCTGGTGAGGGTCTGCAATGTCTAATTACTTTTTTCTTGTTGA
The DNA here is from genome assembly GCA_035128595.1 of Eptatretus atami. NCBI lineage: Eukaryota > Metazoa > Chordata > Myxini > Myxiniformes > Myxinidae > Eptatretus > Eptatretus atami. The sequence goes on from CM068955.1 coordinate 8,105,586, forward strand.
CATAATGATTTCATTTTACAAACATTTTGTTCAACTCGTTCCACCATTTAAAAAATAAATTTACAAAAAACAGTTGACAGCATTTTGGTAATCTGGGAATTAGTCATTACATCATATTTGAAATTTGTGACTCGTACAAACTCCTTTTTCTTTTTACTGTGTTGTTATTGTTGTGGGAATGGCTCCGAGGGTGGGTTGTTGCAGGCTGCGTCAAAGCCTGCGGGAGAACACAGCTCTTATACCTTTCCAAACGAGCTGTGTCCTTTTGACTCTCCTAAGCTGGCAGCACAGAGCGATCGTCTACCCCCCCCTTCCAATGGCACGTTTGATGAGCCCAGACGAGTTAGGACAATTAAAAATCTCCCAATCATTCATTGCCATCGTGGGCACGTATCTGTAGGGGTTAAAGGGTTATTTTATTGTTGGTTGATGTATATTTTATGCAATGCTTCATTCTTGTTTCCTTCCCCCATGCCATTTGCTTGATAATAAACACACCTGGTCTCGAGGTGAATTCCATTTGTCGAAACTGATTATTGGAGTTTTTGAAAGAAAGACCCCATTTTGTGGCGCCATTAAATATTTTAGTCGGTTTGTCGGAGAGGGGGCGACAGGAACAATAGATTGTCTCTGAGTATCATGATATCTGGTGCCTGTCACACTTGAGTAGAAAAATAATTTTTTAATTCCTCCATTATTTCATCTCTACCTGTTCTTTCTCCAGCAAATGGCTTTGGCCGTCCGTTTAGCCACATTGCAGGCGCGAGTGCTGGCTGCCGCACCTTCCGTTTTGCGGCCCTCGGCCCCGATCGCCTCGACCGCCGCCTCGCGTCCCATTCACGGGGAAAAACGAAAGCTGCTGTGGCAGGGTCCCAAAGAAGGAGTGAGTTTTGCACCTTCGCCTTCACCTTTCTCTTTGGCCACATCTCTGGCAAGTTTTTATTTTATTTTAACAAGATTAAAGATTTTGTCACTCTCGGTCAGCTTATTGTTTTCCTTGGAACCCAAAAGGAAAAATCGAGCGGCACGGAATTCTGGGGGAAACTACATTTTGGAAGCAAAGAGCAAGACGTGAAATTTCGTAAGCTCATGGGGATGACATCACAGGTAAAATTACCACTTAAACACTTCTACAAAAAGCACAAACATCCTATGTTCCATTACATCCTGGTTTATCGTTTTGGTGCCGCCCTCCTGTTTTATTAATATTACAGAGCAGGGAACACGGATCAAGTGCCGAGCCGGATGCAGAGACTGGTGACAGTGCAGGGGAAGGTGGAGAAAGTACAAAAGATATTGGAGAAAGTGGAGAAGCTTGGCGAAAACAAGAGGAAGTGTTCCGCTCACTGGATGCACAGTACGCTGCAGCTCGAGCTCACACACATGGCAATAGGGGAACCGGATTAGGTTTTGCGTCTCGTTTTTCCCTCAGCTAGCAAGCTCATCCATTATTGTGCCACATCACCTACACCGTTTCTTTTTCCTTCTCCCACACTCACCGTTTTCCCCCCAATTTGCCACATCAGCACTCCATTCATTCCTCTCCCTGATGAGGACATTGTCACACACTCTCATCATCCTTGCCCTTTCATAGACAGTTCACGTCTCGTATGTCCTTTTAAATTCAAATACCCCCCTTCCTCGGTGTGTGTGCTCTTTTTTTTTTTTCTTTTTCTTTTTCTCTTTTACTTTCTCTTTGTAAATAAGTTGAACAATAAATACCAACAAAAGTTTCTGCCACTGTTTTATTGATGAAATTGTAATTGACACCTAATACTCTCACATAAAGTATAGAGATAGTAAGTAAGTAGGCAGGATCTTCTTTCATATGCAGCACAAGACCATGGGGTCACATAATTGGCTGAGGGCATGGCTGTGCCACTAATGCAATGCCCTTTGTGGGGTAGGAATTTACAATTTGTTCAGGGTGCCGGTGATAACTCGCCGACTCCTCACGACAGATACCGTTGGATCTTTAACGTTCACCACCTAATGTCAGCAGACGGGACGTTTGTTCAACGTCCATCCGAAGGAGGGCACGTCCATTGCTTGCGAGACAACAGGGTGGCAGTTTGTAACTGGGCTGAGATTAGAGCCCAAACTTGATGGCTCAACCAGCCCCATTTGACCCTCCCTCTTCTCTCGGGGCAAAGAGAAAAACTCCGCCCTCTCAAGGCGATCCGAGCTCCACCCCTTGGGAGGCGACAAACGCTTCTTTCACAATCCTGCATCTTAAATGACATAATGGTAAGAGATGTTTCTTGTATACCAGAAAGGCATTTTATAGTAAGAAAAACATTCACTGCAGGAATATAATGCCATGTGCTGTGCGTCCAGAACCAGCTGTGTCTGTAAAAGATTGAATGGGCTGTGAGCATGTGCTGTAGCATGTCTGAGTCCGAATGGATGACCATCACGCCAGGTGAAGTCGCAACCTCACGATCGTTTCAAATCGAGCAAACAAACTATCACGTGGCCTCTGCACGGCTCACGAATGCTTTTCTACACTGCGTTTCCCACCAAAACGGAGCAAGAAGGCACTTGTGAAGAAGGAATAATTTAAATGACATGAATATTTTTACACTTGGACAAGAGGTCGAAAGCTGTCAGAACCTCAACTCCAGACAAACATGAAATGCGTATTGCATTAAAGTCATGGTTCTTATAACGACCAGATGAAAGCAGGCAAGAGGGAGAAAATAGTCACGCAGGGGCACAGGATTGCAAAAGAAGAATGTTTGCAGAAAGCGGACGCACACCCACCGCTATACCTCAAATTAGACTCCTACCATCCTATGGAGCACAAAGGAGCTGTGGTGCACACCTCAAAGCGCATGTGATTTATCATCTCCAATCACACAGGATGAGAGAGGAGGACCATCCTCAGAGCGTGTTGAAGGCAAACTGTTACCCGGACAGCTTGCTACCGAAAAGGAAAACCATCCTGGCTGGCAGTCCCAGCCTGTTATATGGGCAAGAACTGTGGAAAGGTTTTTGTGTTGCGTCTTTCATACCTGGTATATGGCAGAAAATCGGCAGTGTTAAAAGTGGCAGAAGCGAGGGGAAGCTTCCAACCCGTATTCACTATCAGGTGAACTCTGATTATGGTCAAGGGCAAGCCTCCGAAGAAGGACAAGGCAGTGGTGGTGTACGCGATGTGCTGTTGTTGTGCAGCCAAATATGTGGGAGAGACTGAGGAGCAGCTGAATACCGCAATGCCTTTGAGTGCAGCGATCCAAATAGGTCTGCCATTGCCAAACACGGCCTGAAGGCAAGACCTCCTTGGGATAGGGTTCGCCTTTTGGATTTGACTCCAAACAGAACCAGAAGATGATTTTCGAGGCTTGGCATAGGCCATAGGAAATGGTGACGTCGATCACGGAGAGGGTGATTATGGATTTGCCGTTTCCATTTGGCCCACCAAGGATGATGCTCCGCCATCAAATGGGAATTATATGTAACAGGTCTCCAGGGGTGTTCGTCAGGTGAAACCTATTCCAACCCCTTCCTTGCCCACACCCCATTCCCCTTCCCCTGCAACCTCCCCACCTCTCTAACACAGTCAAGTGCCCACCATCTGTGATGCTGTGACAACCACAATGCCATTTATCTAATGACACGACATTACATCAGCAACATTCTGTAAGTTATCAAGAACTTGATGTCGACCACTATCCTGCTTCAGTTGAAAAAAATTAGGTAACTGTTAACATGACATTGTGTTGGGTTGGATACAGAAGGCCTGTAAAGAACAAAGCAGGCGTGATATCAAAACCTGGCGAGAAATGAGAATCAAAGGGCCACGATTGATAGGTGGAACAAAACAAAATCACTCATTCATGACCAGCTGCCTTCAAGCTGGGCTTCTAATTGAAACTGTCGGCCAATCCGTGTGGATGTGGGCCCTTTTGAAAAATATAAAACACATTTCAAGGTAGATATTAAATGTGTTCTTTGATCTTCATTATTGGACACATGACATGTATAGAATTCAGCCAGTCTTTGCTTATAGGCCGGGCGGGCGGGCATCGTTGTAGCAAATTCTTTGTTTGCCCTCTGGCTTTCTGGCCCAGCTCTCCAGGTAGGTTAAAAATGGTGCATTCTGAGCATGTGCCAACTTCCCCCAACTTTGACTCTGCTTCCATGTCTCCTCACTTATTATACTATCGTATATCGCAGTTTAATTGAATTTATTGCAATTTAGTTTTTATTATGAACTATTTCATTATCGCAAATTGCTTTATATCACAACGCCGGAAACACAAATAAAAACTTTCAACCTGTATCCCAGAAACAACAACAACGGCCCAGGATGTGCATCAACACACACATTTGAACTCTACTACACATCTGCTGCACAGTACACTGTATTCCCTTCTCGCTTGGCACTCGCCGAGTAATTTTACATTCCTTTTTAAAACAACCCTCCATAATGAGTGCCAAGAGACGAGGGAGAGGGTGCTTTATCAGAGAGACAGATAATTTTACTGCAAGAGAAACGTCTGGTGTCATTCTGCGAGATCATAGGTTGAGCGGTCCTGAGCTGCAGATTCATGATGCGTCATTGGGAAATTGTGTTCTGAGTACGGAACAAAAGATTTGGGAACGTAACTCGTACATACACATTTGTTTTATTCCGAAAATAACATAATACGCATTCGCTCTCAATTTCCAATATTTTCCATGACCGCCGGTGAAATTACATGACTTTACATGTCTGGAAAAGAGTTTTGTTAAATTCCATGACCCGTACGAACCCCGTCTTCCTTTTCTCGTCTTCCTTGGCCTGTGAACTTTTATTTTTTTTTTTTTGCTTTCTTAACCTAACAGACTAAAACAAGGAAATATTAAACATCCAGTTGGAAGAACAAGATACACAAGGACATTGGACGTCAGAGTCCATTTGGCCCATCAAGCCGACACAATTCATTCATTCCAACACAACCTTATCAATTCCTTCAAGCAGGTAATCATGCTAAAATAGGTAATTTGGTGTCTCGATTTGGCCGTGATTCTTTCATTACTTATCCAATCTCAACCGAGCTTGACTGGAGGACTAAAGGTCACATGATAGAGGTTGTAGTGACTTAATTTCCGCCCCCGACCCCTCCCAAATATGGCTTTCCACTGTCGAAGAATACTCAATTCCTCTTGTGCATTTGAACCATTTATTTAATACATATGCATATAGAGAATCGTAGGAAATTCAATAATACAAGCAAGCAATCCTCTGATCCTAAGAGTACATGGATCTTGAATTCCTTATATAATAAGCAAAGTTGGGGAAGGTGAGATCATGGAACAATATCTGGTCATTTTTAGCTTGCCTGTTCGAAGAACAGAGAGCTATAGCGATACCCCCGGCGTGAGCGTGAAAATGTTAAAGTTTTTGGTGCAAGTTATTTCCTTTCTAATGTTTTTATCTACCACAATATTTTTTACTGATTACAATATACAAATACATATATTGCTTTAAAATTATTTAGATCAGACTTCACTGCAATGCTTTATAAAAAAATATTATTAGACTAGTCTATTAAAAACGATAAATGTATAGACAGGCGAGCATTGGGTGGCTTTGACACCAACTCTCTGGTTGAGATGGCTGCTGAGGCTGGTTTTTTTGGGGGTTTGGGGAAAAGATCACTCAGAGCCTTTTTTCACAGCAGCCAAATGAGGTCAGCTTGAATTCAAAGGGCTGAAGAACAAGAACAATCTGAAGTTGATAGGAGTTCAAGCAAACAGCTGGACATTACCAAAACACACAATCCATTGAAGCTAGACTCGAGCTTCCAGCCAGACTTTCAGATGCCAATATATAATTATTTACATATGAGAATCCCTTAATATTAATAAGCCAAATATAATAATAGATAATTCTATTCTACTGAATAAGGACGAAAGATTATTTGGAAGGCAGTCTGTTTTGGGGAAGAGGGGTGTTTCACTTGACAGACTGGTAACCTTCCAATACAGTAGAGATACAAGGCCGTTTAAAATGCAAATGGATCTAATAAATAAATATATATATGCGTGTGTGTGTGTATTTTTTGTTGTTGTTGCGGATTCGGGGGGGGGGTCGGACGAGCGTGTCAATCACTGTCCGTAACCAGTTTGGGTTTTCGCACCCTACTCTCCACAGCCAAATGTTACAGATTCGGCGCCACCCTAACCACCGCCGTCTCCAGGATTATAACGCCAGCTGGTTCGGCACAATTCTCGGGTTACGCGCCTCACACCGTACCTCCAAAATACACCTGTACCTTGCCAGCTGGGGGAATAGACCCCGGTTACAGACTGGTTTTGTCAGAGACCGAGCGGATCCACCAGTCTGTAACCATTTTGGTTTTTAATCCAAATGAGCGGATCGTTCCTCGACGCGGCACAAATTAATTCAAAGCGGCAACTTCATACGAATCAGCCAGATTTATTGGGGACATCGGGGAACACGACACAAGCAAAGCATTCACGACAATGTTATAATCAATCTATAACCCGTCTTAACTAGGGAGATATGGGTTTCGAAGGGGACTCGAACGAGATAAGCCTTAAACGACATGCAGACAAGACATGGACAGCATGCAGACAAGACAGAGTACTTGTGATGTTCATGCGAGAGAGAAAGTGTCAAAGGCACGAATGTGGCTCGTGACAAGCCGATGTCCACGGATTCGAGCCGCCCAAGCTCAAACACGCCGTGTGGCAAGATGGCGCTCATCCTCCTTTTGTCGCACCACCCACGCACGCGGCCTCCGTGCGTTCTGATCCCGCGTAAGGTCGACGGCACAAGACCGTCAGATCGATGGTGGGTTTCAGCTGGTTTCGCACAAGGTCTCGTATACAAGTCCAGGCCTGGCCTGTTCACCAGACCAGGTCAAATCGAGGTGTCCGGCAGGCGGATCGAAAAACGTGTCGAGGACCTTCTCATGAAAGTCGATCGCCGACTCGAAGTGCAGGCAGCCTCAAGTCATTTCTCCTGCCTCCTTCATACAGTCCTCCGATGATTTCATCTTTGCTTTTTGCTTGTTTGGGTTCCTTCTGTGACTCCAATGCAGGACTTGTACCTATTTGGTCTTCCATTTGACTTGAATTTAATTTATTTTAATCCCATTCTGAATCTATTTGAATAATAACAGTCAGGGTCAGGGCCAAGTGGTCCGTTCAAAGCTGGGGTTGTATCAAAGCGGGACATCTTGATACCTGGTCATCACTGCAGCAGTTCCAAAGTGGCACTTCTAGTTTCTGTCTATTATTAATTACATAACACACCAGTACACAAACACCACACAAAATAAGTCTGGTGAGGGTCTGCAATGTCTAATTACTTTTTTCTTTGTTGACATAATGATTTCATTTTACAAACATTTTGTTCAACTCGTTCCACCATTAAAAAATAAATTTACAAAAAACAGTTTACAGCATTTGGTATCTGGGAATTAGTCATTACATCATATTTGAAATTTGTGACTCGTACAAACTCCTTTTTCTTTTTACTGTGTTGTTATTGTTGTGGGAATGGCTCCGAGGGTGGGGTTGCAGGCTGCGTCAAAGCCTGCGGAGAGAACACAGACTTTATACCTTTCAAACGAGCTGTGTCCTTTTGACTCTCCTAAGCTGCAGCACAGAGCGATCGTCTACCCCCCCCCCCCCCCCTTTCCAATGGCACGTTTGATGAGCCCAGACGAGTTAGGACAATTAAAAATCTCCAATCATTCATTGCCATCGTGGGCACGTATCTGTAGGGGTTTAAAGGGTTATTTTATTGTTGGTTGATGTATATTTATTGCAATGCTTCATTTTCTTGTTTCCTTCCCCCATGCATTTGCTGATAATAAACACACCTGGTCTCGAGGTGAATTCCATTTGTTTCGAAACTGATTATTGGAGTTTTTGAAAGAAAGACCCCATTTTGTGGCGCCATTAAATATTTTAGTCGGTTTGTGCGAGAGAGGGGCGACATGGAACAATAGATTGTCTCTGAGTATCATGATAATCTGGTGCCTGTCCACACTTGAGTAGAAAAATAATTTTTTAATTCCTCCATTATTTCATCTCTACCTGTTTCTTTCTCCAGCAAATGGCTTTGGCCGTCCGTTTAGCCACATTGCAGGCGCGAGTGCTGGCTGCCGCCACCTTCCGTTTTTGCGGCCCTCGGCCCCGAATCGCCTCGACCGCCGCCTCGCGTCCCATTCACGTGGGGAAAAACGAAAGCTGCTGTGGCGGGTCCCAAAGAAGGAGTGAGGTTTTGCACCTTGCCTTCACCTTTCTCTTGGCCACATCTCTGGCAAGTTTTTATTTATTTTAACAAGATTAAAGATTTTGTCACTCTCGGTCAGCTTATTGTTTTTCCTTGGAACCCAAAAGGAAAAATCGAGCGGCACGGAATTCTGGGGGGAAACTACATTTTGGAAGCAAAGAGCAGACGTGAAATTTTCGTAAGCTCATGGCGGATGACATCACAGGTAAAATTACCACTTAAACACTTCTACAAAAAAGCACAAACACCTATGTTCCATTACATCCTGGTTTATCGTTTTGGTGCCGCCCTCCTTTTATTAATATTACAGAGCAGGGAACACGGATCAAGTGCCGAGCCGGATGCAGAGACCAGGTGGACAGTGCAGGGGAAGGTGGAGAAAGTACAAAAAGATATTGGAGAAAGTGGAGAAGCTTGGCGAAAACAAGAGGAGTGTCCGCTACTGGATGCACAGTACGCTGCAGCTCGAGCTCACACACATGGCAATAGGGGAACCGGATTAGGTTTTGCGTCTTCGTTTTTCCCTCAGCTAGCAAGCTCATCCATTATTGTGCCACATCACCTCACCGTTTCTTTTTCCTTCTCCCACACTCACCGTTTTCCCCCAATTTGCCACATCAGCACTCCATTCATTCCTCTCCTGATGAGGACCATTGTCACACACTCTCATCATCCTTGCCCTTTCATAGACAGTTCACGTCTCGTATGTCCTTTTAAATTCAAATACCCCCCTTCCTCGGTGTGTGTGCTTCTTTTTTTTTTTTCTTTTTCTTTTTTTCTTTTACTTTCTCTTTGTAAATAAGTTGAACAATAAATACCAAAAAAAGTTCTGCCACTGTTTTATTGGATGAAATTGTAATTGACACCTAATACTCTCACATAAAGTATTAGAGATAGTAAGTAAGTAGGCAGGGATCTTCTTCTATGCAGCACAAGACAATGGGTCACATAATTGGCTGAGGGCATGGCTGTGCACTAAATGCAATGCCCTTTGTGGGGTAGGAATTTACAAATTTGTTTCAGGGTGCCGTGATAACTCGCCCGACTTCCTCACGACAGATACCGTTGGATCTTTAACGTTCACCACCTAATGTCAGCAGACGGGACGTTTGTTCAACGTCCATCCGAAGGAGGGCACGTCCATTGCTTGCGAGACAAACAGGGTGGCAGTTTGTAACTGGGCTGAGATTAGAGCCCAAACTTGATGGCTTCAACCAGCCCCATTTGACCCTCCTCTTCTCTCGGGGCAAAGAGAAAAACTCCGCCCTCTCAAGGCGATCCGAGCTCCCACCCTTGGGAGGCGACAAACGCTTCTTTCACAATCCTGCATCTTAAATGACATAATGGTAAGAGATGTTTCTTGTATACCAGAAAGGCATTTTATAGTAAGAAAAACATTCACTGCAGGAATATAATGCCATGTGCTGTGCGTCCAGACCAGCTGTGTCTGTAAAAGATTGAATGGGCTGTGAGCATGTGCTGTAGCATGTCTGAGTCCGAATGGATGACCATCAGCCAGGTGAAGTCGCAACCTCACGATCGTTTAAATCGAGCAACAAACTATCACGTGGCCTCTGCACGGCTCACGAATGCTTTCTACACTGCGTTTCCCACAACAAAACGGAGCAGAAGGCACTTGTGAAGAAGGAATAATTTAAATGACATGAATATTTTTACACTTGGACAAGAGGTCGAAAGCTGTCAGAAACCTCAACTCCAGACAAACATGAAATGCGTATTGCATTAAAGTCATGGTTCTTATAACGACCAGATGAAAGCAGGCAAGAGGAGAAAATAGTCACGCAGGGGCACAGGATTGCAAAAAGAAGAATGTTTGCAGAAAGCGGACGCACACCCACCGCTATACCTCAAATTAGACTCCTACCATCCTATGAGAGCACAAAGGAGCTGTGGTGCACACCTCATAGCGCATGTGATTTTATCATCTCCAATCACACAGGATGAGAGAGGGAGGACATCCTCAGAGCGTGTTGAAGGCAAACTGTTACCCGGACAGCTTGCTACCGAAAAGGAAAACATCCTGGCTGGCAGTCCCAGCCTGTTATTGGGCAAGAAACTGTGGAAAGGTTTTTGTGTTGCGTCTTTCATACCTGGTATATGGCAGAAAATCGCAGTGTTAAAGTGGCAGAAGCGAGGGGAAGCTTCCAACCGTATTCACTATCAGGTGAACTCTGATTAGGTCAAGGGGGAAGCCTCCGAAGAAGGACAAGGCAGTGGGTGTGTAACGCGATGTGCTGTTGTTGTGCAGCCAAATATGTGGGAGAGACTGAGGAGCAGCTGAATACCGCAATGCTTTGATGCCGCGATCCAAATAGGTCTGCCATTGCCAAACACGGCCTGAAGGCAAGACCTCCTTGGATAGGGTTCGCCTTTTGGATTTGACTCCAAACAGAACCAGAAGATGATTTTCGAGCTTTGGCATAGGAAATGGTGACGTCGATCACGGAGAGGGTGATATGGATTTGCCGTTCCATTTGGCCCATTGCCAATCACAAGGATGATGCTCCGCCATCAAATGGAATTATATGTAACAGTCTCCAGGGGTGTTCGTCAGGTGAAACCTATTCCAAACCCTTCCTTGCCCACACCCCATTCCCCTTCCCTGCAACCTCCCCACCTCTCTAACACAGTCAAGTGCCACCATCTGTGATGCTGTGACAACCAACAATGCCATTTTATCTAATGACACGACATACATCAGCAACATTCTGTAAGTTATCAAGAACTTGATGTCGACCACTATCCTGCTTCAGTTGAAAAAAATTAGGTAACTGTTAACATGACATTGTGTTGGGTTGGATACAGAAGGCCTGTAAAGAACAAAGCAGGCGTGATATCAAAACCTGGCGAGAAATGAGAATCAAAGGGCCACGATTGATAGGTGGAACAAAACAAAATCACTCATTCATGACCAGCTGCCTTCAAGCTGGCTTCTAATTGAAAACTGTCGGCCAATCCGTGTGGATGTGGGCCCTTTTGAAAAATATAAAACACATTTCAAGGTAGATATTAAATGTGTTCTTTGATCTTCATTATTGGACACATGACATGTATAGAATTCAGCCAGTCTTTGCTTATAGGCCGGCGGGGCGGGCATCGTTGTTAGCAAATTCTTTGTTTGCCCTCGCGCTTCTGGCCAGCTCTCCAGGTAGGTTAAAAATGGTGCATTCTGAGCATGTGCCAACTTCCCCCAACTTTGACTCTGCTTCCATGTCTCCTCACTTATTATACTATCATTATATCGCAGTTTAATTGAATTATTGCAATTTAGTTTTATTATGAACTATTTCATTATCGCAAATTGCTTTATATCACAACGCCGGAAACACAAATAAAAACTTTCAACCTGTATCCAGAAACAACAACAACGGCCAGGATGTGCATCAACACACACATTTGAACTCTACTACACATCTGCTGCACAGTACACTGTATTCCCTTCTCGCTTGGCACTCGCCGAGTAATTTTACATTCCTTTTTAAAACAACCCTCCATAATGAGTGCCAAGAGACGAGGGAGAGGGTGCTTTATCAGAGAGACAGATAATTTACTGCAAGAGAAACGTCTGGTGTCATTCTGCGAGATCATAGGTTGAGCGGTCCTGAGCTGCAGATTCATGATGCGTCATTGGGAAATTGTGTTCTGAGTACGGAACAAAAGATTTGGGAACGTAACTCGTACATACACATTTGTTTATTCCGAAAAATAACATAATACGCATTCGCTCTCAATTCCAATATTTTCCATGACCGCCGGTGAAATTACATGACTTTACATGTCTGGAAAAGAGTTTTGTTAAATTCCATGACCCGTACGAACCCCGTCTTCCTTTTCTCGTCTTCCTTGGCCTGTGAACTTTTATTTTTTTTTTTTTTTGCTTCTTAACCTAACAGACTAAAACAAGGAAATATTAAACATCCAGTTGGAAGAACAAGATACACAAGGACATTGGACGTCAGAGTCCATTTGGCCCATCAAGCCGACACAATTCATTTCATTTCCAACACAACCTATCAATTACTTCAAGCAGGTAATCATGCTAAAATAGGTAATTTGGTGTCTCGATTTGGCCGTGATTCTTTCATTACTTATCCAATCTCAACCGAGCTTGACTGGAGGACTAAAGGTCACATGATAGAGGTTGTAGTGACTTAATTTCCGCCCCCGACCCTCCCAAATATGGCTTTCCACTGTCGAAGAATACTCAATTCCTCTTGTGCATTTGAACCATTTATTTAATACATATGCATATAGAGAATCGTAGGAAATTCAATAATACAAGCAAGCAATCCTCTGATCCTAAGAGTACATGGATCTTGAATTCCTTATATAATAAGCAAAAGTGGGAAGGTGAGAGTCATGGAACAATATCTGGTCATTTTTAGCTTGCCTGTTCGAAGAACAGAGAGCTATAGCGGTTACCCCCCGGCGTGAGCGTGAAAATGTTAAAGTTTTTGGTGCAAGTTATTTCCTTTCTAATGTTTTTTATCTACCACAATATTTTTTACTGATTACAATATACAAATACATATATTGCTTTAAAATTATTTAGATCAGACTTCACTGCAATGCTTTATAAAAAAAATATTATTAGACTAGTCTATTAAAAACGATAAATGTATAGAACAGGCGAGCATTGGGTGGCTTTGACACCAACTCTCTGGTTGAGATGGCTGCTGAGGCTGGTTTTTTTGGGGTTTGGGGAAAAGATCACTCAGACCTTTTTTCACAGCAGCCAAATGAGGTCAGCTTGAATTCAAAGGGCTGAAGAACAAAGAACAATCTGAATTGATAGGAGTTCAAGCAAACAGCTGGACATTACAAAAACAACAATCCATTGAAGCTAGACTCGAGCTTCCAGCCAGACTTTCAGATGCCAATATATAATTATTTTACATATGAGAATCCCTTAATATTAATAAGCCAAATATAATAAAGATAATTCTATTCTACTGAATAAGGACGAAAGATTATTTGGAAGGCAGTCTGTTTTGGGAAGAGGGGTGTTTCACTTGACAGACTGGTAACCTCTCCAATACAGTTAGAGAATACAAGGCCGTTTAAAATGCAAATGGATCTAATAAATAAATATATATATGCGTGTGTGTGTGTATTTTTTGTTGTTGTTGCGGATTCGGGGGGGGGTCGACGAGCGTGTCAATCACTGTCCGTAACCAGTTTGGGTTTTCGCACCCTACTCTCCACAGCCAAATGTTACAGATTCGGCGCCACCCTAACCACCGCCCGTCTCCGGATTATAACGCAGCTGTTCGGCACAATTCTCGGTTACGCGCCTCACACGTATGCCAAAATACACCTGTACCTTGCCAGCTGGGGAATAGACCCCGGTTACAGACTGGTTTGTCAGAGACCGACGGATCCACCAGTCTGTAACCATTTTGGTTTTTAATCCAAATGAGGGATCGTTCCTCGACGCGGCACAAATTAATTCAAAGCGGCAACTTCATACGAATCAGCCAGATTTATTGGGACATCGGGGAACACGACACAAGCAAAGCATTCACGACAATGTTATAATCAATCTATAACCCTCTTAACTAGGGAGATATGGGTTTCGAAGGGGACTCGAACGAGATAAGCCTTAAACGACATGCAGACAAGACATGGACAGCATGCAGACAAGACAGAAGTACTTGGTGATTGTCATGCGAAGAGCAGAAAGTGTCAAGGCACGAATGTGGCTCGTGACAAGCCGATGTCCACGGATTGAGCGCCCAAGCTCAAACACGCCGTGTGCAAGATTTGCGCTCATCCTCCTTTTGTCGCACCACCACGCACGCGGCCTCCGTGCGTTCTGATCCCGCGGTAAGGTCGACGGCACAAGACCGTCAGATCGATGGTGGGTTTCAGCTGGTTTCGCACAAGGTCTCGTATACAAGTCCAGGCCTGGCCTGTTCACCAGACCAGGTCAAATCGAGGTGTCCGCAGGCGGATCGAAAAACGTGTCGAGGACCTTCTCATGAAAGTCGATCGCCGACTCGAAGTGCAGGCAGCCTCAAAGTCATTTCTCCTGCCTCCTTCAGAAGCAGATCGCAGACAGACAACAGCCGTCCCCACACAG
>CM068955.1:8119970-8141463 GCA_035128595.1 Eptatretus atami
TCTCCTAGCCCCTTCATGAAGCAGATCGCAGACAGACACAGCCGTCCCTACCCAGCAGATCACGACCCCCACCAGTCCTTCTCATCCAGCCGAGGGCAGACTCGCGCGCTCAGGTTCAGTTTTTCACCGCCCTGCAGATTCACCGCTCCCTTCCTTTTCCTCGCTCGCCCCGAAGCCCACTTCCAGTTTCACTTCCTCTTTCAGTTTACTTTCTCCTTCAGTTTCACTTCCTTCCCGGCGCTGGCTCCCTCAAAGCGACGTCTCCTCCCTTCAGTTTCACTTCCTTCTCTAGTCACTCTCCCTCTCAGCGCTGGGCGGGGACTATTGTCCAGAGAGAGGACGAAGAAGAAGAACCTCTCGGTCCACCACCAATTGACCAACGATGTAACAGCCTCTTACACCTCCGACACATGTAGCGTCATTACCGAACAACCTGGCTAAACATGCATTTAAGTGGATCTGGGCTAATCCTATACTTAAATAACCCACTAAGGGCATTTCCACAACAATATATATATATATATATATGTATATATATATTTTGAGATTCAGCGGTGGGGGATTCGGACGAGTGCGTCAATCACTGTCCGTAACCAGTTTGGGTTTTCGCACCCTACTCTCGACAGCCAAATGTTACAGATTCGCGCCACCTAACCACGCCGTCTCCGAGGTAATTACGCCGGCTGGTTCGGCACAGGCCTCGGGTCACGCGTTCGAATCGCGATACCAACGTACCCTGGACCTTTACCCTTGGGGAAATTGACCCCGGTTACAGACTGGTTTTGTCAGATACCGAGCGAATTCTGCCAGTCTGTAACCATTTTGGTTTTTATATCCAAATAGAGCGGATCTTCCTCGCGCGCACAAATTAATTCAAAGCGGCCAACTCATACGAATCAGCCAGATTTATTGGGACATCGGGGAACACGACACAAGCAAAGCATTCACGACAATGTTGTAATTAATCTATAACCCGTTCTTAACTAGGAGCTCGGGTTTCGAAGGGACCCTAACGAGAACCCTTAAACAACATGCAGACAAGACATGGACAGCATGCAGACCAAGACACAGAGTAATGTGATGTTTCATGACGAGAGGAAAGTGTCAAAAGCACGAATGTGGCTCGGACAAGCCGATGTCTACGGATTCGAGTGCCAAATCAATCACGCCGTGTGGCAAAATGGCGCTCGTCCATGTGTCGCAGCTCTCACGCACGCAGCCTCGGCGCGTTCACCCCGCAGGTCGACTGCACCAGAACGAAAGATCGATGGTGGGTTTCAGCAGTTTCTCCCAAGGTCAGTATACAAGTCCAGGCCTGGCCTTGCACCAGACCAGCCAAATCGATGTGTTGGCTCCGCAGGCTGGGTCCATTGGATTCCAAAACGTCGAGCCGTGAGGTGAGAAGGCACACGTCAGAGCTCCGTCATGGACTCCAAGAACCTGTCGATGTGCTCCTCACGAAAGCCGATCGCCCCCACCTCGGCAATCAGTTTCACCACTTCCCGATCGCAGACTCGTCCAGCTCAGGTTCAGCTTCTCTCCGGCACTATTCACACTGCCTTTCCTTTGCTCGCTCACTCGAAGCCCACTGAGTTTACTCTCAGTTTCACTTCTCCTTTTCGGCCCTGCTCGCCTCAAAACCGACTGCTGACTTCACACACAGCCAGCCCTATTCAGCCGATCGCGCCACACCGGCGCTCAATTTCACCACCTGTCTTCCCTGCAGTCTCTTTCCTTCACTCGCTCACCTCAAAACCGACTGGCTCCTCCTTCAGTTCACTTCCTTCTTCTAGCCACTCCCCCTCTCAGCGCTGGCGCGGACTATTGTCCGGAGAGAGGAAGAAGAAGAAGAACCACTCGTCTACCACCAATGTACCAACGATGAACAGCCTCTTACACCTCCTGGCACACATTTAGCGTCCATTTACGAACAACCTGGCTAAACATGCATTAATGGATCTGGGCTAATCTATTTTTAATAACACGAAGACCATTTCCGCCAAATTATATATTGTGTGTCCAGTCGGTGGCAAGAACGACCTAGGTGGGGAAAAATTGCGTCTCCACCAGACTCCCCAGAATTGTAGGCAGTCGCTCCGATAATTCCGTGAGCCGCGGTTGCAGAAACGACCGGTGTCACCAATATCTCGACACGTGGCGTAGGTGTATTTTCTAGAGCCAAAGTACTAATACCCACGCAATCTCGTCTGCCGGATCACGCCTCGAACGCCTGTCAACCGGATTTACTCTACGGCAGCGGTAAATTCACATTACCGACTACTGCTTTGCCACCTACCTTTCCGTCTCGTTGCAGTCAGGCGGGCCTGCCCAGGACGTCCCGGCTATGAGAACCGATTACGGGATGAACCCTGCTTATTACTCAGACCCACCATGCTGTGACCATATGAAGACGGGACAGAAACGGCCTGGAGACATTTTAATAAAAGGTTTATTACCGTACAAAAGACACAGGCAAAACAACGCGAATTATGCACAGTAATATTTACAAGATCAAGCACTTACACAGTTCTATTTAAAAACCGGCCCACACGCAGACACACACACAAAACCAAAGACACCCCAGAGTCTTTATTTTGACCCTTGCAGCCGTGAGGAAGAACAAGCTGGGGGTCAAGGTCCCCCTCGTGGGTACCTGTCGTCGAAGGAAGTGAGTCTGTAATTCAGCGGCATCCATCGCTAAAGGCGTGGGCACGGGCCCCCGGGAAAAAAAAAGTTCGATCGCAAGCACTCGTGGCTCGTGGCGGGGCTCGCGTTGCAATAGTCATGGTAGTCAACAGAACTCCTCTCAACGCCATCCCGAACAAACTCGGGCCTCTCCTCAGCCACCTTGAACCAACTCCGGCCGCTCCTCTCAGCCACCGTGAACCAACTCGGCCCACGTCCTCCAGCCAGCATGAAAACTCTGCCTTCACTCCGATGAAGTCTCGAGATACATCCCTCCTCCCACGGGAGGGGCTCTTGCAAAAAAACCTTCCGTCCGCCTCTATTGTCAGGATCCTACGGCACAGCCTTGCCTGGGGGAGTTTGGTCCATCCGGAGAAAGCCGCCCCTCCCTCCACGTCGTGTTTGAAGAGAGTGGATTGGAAGCCACGAATTGCTGTGGAATCCGTTTGTGGAAGGTGGATGTGGTGAAGTCATGATTGCGTGTGGAACTTTTGTGGAAGGTGATGTGGTGAAGCTGCCTTCGAACATCCTCGGGAATACCTTCCTCAGGCAAATGGTGCGCTGTGACCCCTAACCGATGGGCGCAAGCCGATGTACCGTGCATCCAATGGGAAATGTAAAAAATAAAAGAAAGCGATTTATTAACCTAACTAAGCCGTCGCTAGGCCACACATTTTAATCTTCCCACTAAACAAAAGGAAGGGACCCTTCTCTCACAGCGTACTTAATGGGATAACTGACTTTTGGGACTGTATGTTGAATGCAAATGTTTTTCCAAAGATCCTAACATACTATGATTATATATATATATATAATTATAATATATGTATTATATATATTATTATTTATATATATATGTATATATATATATATATATATATATTATATATTATAAGTCTATCTATGTTCCACTCGCTGATTAAAATCTAGCAATTCCACACTACTCATGGTTAAAAAGCCTTTTAAGTTCCATCAACAAGAAGTACATGACAGATAAGTGAGACAGAGCACTAACCCTACAGTTTATTTTCCCACTCATCAAACTCTGCTCCCGCAAGCAGTTCTGGGTTTATTTATATAAATTTTTCCTCTCATCTGTGTTTCAGTGATTTCCCCAACTTCCTATCAGTTTATATTTCCTTTCTTAGAATATAGTCTTGAATTAACAAACACCCCCACACTGGTCCCCCCTGGCCTGGGCAAAAGCATTATCTTTTCACTAGCAAAAGATCTTTTATTGTTTCAGCAGATCTTTAGTCACTAAATAGACTATTTATCTTCTCATGCTACTGCAAGATCTCTGTACCATTTTGAACTATACCAAAACAGTTTGTGATTTATGATTCGGGCTTCTCCGGCTCAGCTCAAAAAATCTGACAGCCAGCAAAGAAAGCCAGATGTTTAGCCTGGCAAAACGACAAAGAAGAAGAGAGAGGCTGATGACCAACCATTTTCCCAAAAAAAAAAAACACGGCTTACTGAGAGCATTTTAAATCTTTGGCTCCTTCAAATTTAAATTCTTACATCAATTAATAAGAAGAATCCTACTATAAAATGCTGCTTCTATCTATGGGAATGTTCAACACAGCTCCACATTTCCCCTCTGTTACTTAGAAACAATATGAGAAGGAACACCACAATATAATAATTTTATAGATGAATCTCGATTGATCGGCAATGATAGACGCAGTCTTTTCCATTAGTGGCTACACTTCTTATAGTAGCTCCAATTCGCCATAACTCATGAAAGACTCCGCCCGCACCTTGTCTAGCCTCATAGAAAAGCCCCCCTTCCACCATCTGCGCCCACCAATACCTCCACCCCTCTGTAGAATAGTGGACTACATTTCAACCAATTATACTTGAATTTAGGTCATGAGAAGCAATAATATTACTTTTCAAAAACAACACTCTAAATAACATTATTTTCACACAACAAAAACATACAATATTTTAATCTAACTTAAGGTCATTAATGTACAACAACAAAATTATAATTTTATAAACGTTGCAAGCCAGATAAAAGGAAATTTTTTTTTAATAATCCCAATATTTCCCAACAAGGCACATGTTATAGGAATAATATTTCTCTTCATCTCCTGTCATCGTGTAGCCAATTCGAGACCTTACTCATCCAATGATTTGCAGCAGTGGCAACAGTCCCATCAAGTTCACAGTTACATTCAGTTCTATGGTGGGTAGATTAAAAGAATAACTGATGACTATTATCGTGAGGTAGAATGCGACTGTGTTGACGCGCTGACCACAGCAATCACAG
Organism: Eptatretus atami; assembly: GCA_035128595.1. Classification (NCBI taxonomy): domain Eukaryota; kingdom Metazoa; phylum Chordata; class Myxini; order Myxiniformes; family Myxinidae; genus Eptatretus; species Eptatretus atami. The sequence goes on from CM068955.1 coordinate 8,124,934, forward strand.
AATGCTTCCCTAGGTACGTCGCCGTTTTTGTGTTTCTTTGCGCTGCGAAGAACATCGTCTCACGCTACTCTCCTTAATTAGATTTTTAATACAAGTATTACAACAAATCCACTCATGAAACATGAGCCCTATAACAACCAAGGATTATTCCCAGCCCCCCCAAACTCCCCAATATTCCCTTCCACTGTATACATATACTCTTGTCCTAGGCGTTACAATGCCTTTCCCTTCATCCCGCTGGCACACCGAATGCATAATTTATAAAAGGCCCGACTAAGTGTTTCCCATCTACCCTTCCTCATGCCAATTGATCCAATGTTTACCTTTTTCTTCCCGTGCACCCGTACAAAACCCATCCTTGTTCCCCTACCATACCTCCAAAACATCTTGCTACTCTAACATTCCCAAAATGCCCTCACTATACTGTAGTCACATAATTATCACTTTATTATAACACATTGCTAAAACTCAAACACTCCACAATTCTGTCATAACACCTCCAGTAACATTCTTCTCTTCTTCCGATTCCGTATCCCTTTATGCAATACGATGCTGATCCCAATATTAGCTTACCTTTCTTTGACACTCTTCCTTGCTGGTAACCAAATAATACTGAAAAGTCCAGTCCACTGCTATCTTTCAGACGTTCCTCCATCGAACACCCTGTTGTGAGTAACTCTTTCACAATATTTTCTATTAGCATCACAAGATTACATCTTTCATGTAATATATGTCCATATATTTTCCAACATTTACCAAATCAATTATATTATGCCCTACACTTACAGTGGTACCGGATGATCCCAGTAGCCCTGAGCTCATATTTTCATTACCACTAAAAACGGAACCCCCAGGAGGGCCTAACCAGCCTGTCTATTCCTTCAAGGTACTGGCAAGAACGAAATTGATGAACATCAGACACTGGTAATAATTATGTTTTGGGCCACCTTGCGAATCAGTCAGCACAGTATGCCCAAGCTCAGTGATGTCAACTCAGAACACCCAAAGGTCAGCGCAGCAACTCTATCTATATATCTATTTTTTTGATAATACATAGCTGCTTCCAAAATTATTCGATTTTACAAATTTATTTTCGATTTTCTTCCTCTCTCTATCTCTTTGCAAAGTCCTTTTACGTGTACCATTTTTTACCTCAGCACCTCCTTCTAATTCATCCCCTTTTGCTCGTGCAGCTCATTTTTATGATTTGGCCAAAAATCGAGCATATTTTATCCTTTCTAACCACTTTTGTTGGTGGGGTGCGGGCTGTTGATCAGCAGCGAGCACGTGGACGCTAGAAGGGAGCAGTAGAGTCCAGTGACTTTGGCTGGGTATTCAATAATCCTTGATCCCGTTTCATTGCAGTAGACTTTTTACATTGCAAAGTAAACTACATGTCCAGCTCAAATACAATAAACAAATGTAAACAGTCCCCACCGCTTCTACCACTTTGGACAAAATGATAATGTCCGAAATTATCAATCTCATAGAATTTTCGGAAGCAGTGAAAGTCACATGCACGAGATCCTTCTATCAGTACGGTGGCCGCTTATGATATGAACAAAACGCTTTTTTGTATATATTTACCAACCTATTCTGACGTCAGAAGACAACAATTTCAGCACTCTCAACTGGTACACAAATATGTTGAAACTTTCTTCTGCTTGGGTGCCGATTATCCGACCCCATGGTTCACCACCTTCACCGTTCACCACATTTATGCTTGTCTCATCTCTTTATTCCCACACTTGCTCAACCCACTGACCCAGAACGATTTCTCTCGACTGGTCTTATATTATTTCTATCTTTGCCCCTTGCCTCCTTGGTTGCAGACCCCTTTTGCATATCCCCTGTCTCCTCGTTATTCTTCATCACAGTTTACCAGTGTGCTCCTGGCTTTTCTTTACCCCATCACTATGAGGCAATTTTTTTCATTCATCTTAGACCACTCGGGCTCCGTTGAGGTCCGATTATTGACCTGATACCACCCAAGTTTTCTAGGTCCCACTTTGCCCTCGCCGCTTCTCAGCTGTCCAGCACCAAATTCCTCTATGCTCCAACGTGTGGGCACCCATCCGTTTATTTAAGCCCATAAGTGGAGCAATAAGGCAGAAGTCAATAGAATATTAAAATATTAATGGAAATTTATACACAACACCCATACATGCCTGTTTTCTTAAGACTTGGCTTCTCCCACACAGACACACACACCCCCTCCCCCCCTCCCCATATATATTATAGGAATCCCCGTTGTTTCTATTTGATTACTCCCCCTCGGAGGTTAAGGTGAGCTGGATGTGAGTGTGCAGAAGCTCCTCTGCCTTCCGCCTTCTTGCATCCCTTGTATGATCGCTCTTTTCTGTGGTACCGAACCTGCAACTCATGCCGCTGCCAAGCACCACGGTAGTTATTTTTTCGGTAGCGTTTTGGTTGCACAAAGATACTCCTCACAGGTGCTCGTGGCCACGTTAACAACACTCCACACATGTCAGTATAGTCACACAGCCACACCCCACAGCATTACCAAGCTTCCACTAAACACAGCTCCCCAACTTACTTGTCTCTGCCAGTTGTAATTGCTCCTTTTTCTACTATGCCTCTGGCAAAGCTTAGTACTCTATCTGAAATAGGCGTTAAGATGTTTCCCCTGCAATCATCCCCACGATAGTTATTTCTTATAGATACCTCTGGGCAATTTGAAATCGGCACTTTTGTCCAAATCAAAACATATCTCTCTTTTCTATCTTTTAAATTAACTTTACCACAACATCAGACAATAATTACAACCCGTTCGTTAATCTTCAATTAACAATTATGTTCCTTGCTTCACTGACACCACCGCATACCTGCCAACCTTCTTTGAATGAAAATCGTTGTTTTTCTAATTTTGCGCGTAATGCAGTGTGCAGTGTCCCTTCTCTTGGAAAAAATTTTTAGAAAAAATGGTGGATCTATGTTCTCTTCCTGCATTTTAGATCCACTTTATACCTCAATTTAAAACATTTTATCTATTTGTACGTACTAGTCGCAAAATCTGCCTACTTGATCAAATTATTAAGTGCAAAAAGTAACAAGGCTTCCAAAAATAATTACACCTGGCACTTCAATTACATGACTATTTGAAACATAGTAACAAAAAAGTCTATATTATATGTGCCATATCCTGCATAGATTAACTCACACCAAATTTCCTCATATCACAAACAACATATTTACCACGAGGAACATTCAAATGCAATTACAGTATTTACAATTACTGTATGTTAGGCCACTTCAAAAAATACCACATATTTCATCTGTGATATCTTGTCAAACGATAACTACATCGTATACCTGTCCAATGTATGCTTAGTTGTACGTTTCATACCAGTCACCTGAGTTCTGCAGCTTCATGTTTTTATAACCAGTGTTTCAGTGCACTCACCACCAAGTTTAAATCAATAATGTAAAAATAATATGTAAGCACAGTCAATACCAATACACTATATATACATTTTACAATGTGACATTTTACAATTATCAAAATGTTATAAGTTCACTTTACTTAGAGACTCATATTATATCCTATATCTCACTAATTATTGATGCCTGTGGGTGGCAATTTAGCTTTTCAGTATCTCTCTCTGATGGTTTTTCCAGCTACAACAAGTGCTAAGCCATCTTTCTTAAAGAATATTGATCTTGTGCTGCAAAGCCCACACAGTGTTAGCGGATACTCTATATTTCTTTGATTACACTACGTCACAGCATGCCCCCTCCCTTCCCCTCGTCCAAGATGTTCCGTGGTCAATGTAATTTTACCATGCTGAACAGTATTCGTCCAATATGGCATTGCTTGTGCTGGAATGAGTGTGAGGGTTCTGCCAGTTCTTATCTATATTTTGATGTAAGACTGTGTCAGGGCTAATCCTTCAAACCCTCCAGTTTAGAGGACCAGAAACACAATCCACTCGATTCCTCTGGTCAAAATTATCTCTCATTTTAGTCTGTTGGGTGCCAGATGATACTGACAAAACTCCATCAGTAGAGCATCTCTTTGAGACCACTGTACCACACCCTGTATGGCGGCAGTTTCTCCACCCAGCTCCCCATTGTTTTTGAAAATTGCATCTTATATTCTCTACGGCAAAGTTTTTGCGTTTTTTTGTTTGTCACAACAATTAATGCCTTTTGGAATCAGGACTTTTCCAGCTTTTTATTAGTCCGACGCTTTTTTTTGTCTTTGTGTTTCCAAAAAAACGTTATTCTATTTTAAGCTGTGTGTGCTTTTGAACAAGCTTCTTTGCGTTTTTCAGTGTTTTCGTTAATCTGGTGTAGTGGCAATATCTTCCGTAGCCCTTCTTTGCTGAGGACCACAAGATATATTCAGTCCTGCACGCGCTCACTATTTGATTTTATCTGCGTGCTTGCTACCTGTTTCCCTTGATGCCTTGATCCGTACGAGTTCTTTTGTCACTCGTCCTTGAAACCATTGTCGTACCGCCAAAAGTGCTTTTTCTTCAGGCGTGCCATTTGATGTCTGCTTGAAAGCATCCAGCGCGAAAAAAATCATGCTTTTTGTGTCCACGGTTGTCGATCCGTGCGTACGCTAGCAATCACCAGCGGTTACGCCGCGCTGCTTATCACTAATATAAAGGGCGTATAATCAAGATTTTAACGGGATAGCACGGTAAACGTCGTTAGATTAGCGTCGCCCATAGAGTCACTTGCAGGAAAAAAGCGACTGCAATGGTTATGTACTATTATCTATTCTGTTAACTCGGAATTAAAAAAAAAATTCCCCCTGAATTTTAAAAACCGGGTATAGATTAAGCTATGTAACATCGGTAGCCGTAACTAGCTCGAACAATTCATGCGACTCTAGTCTCCTCTCTTCTATTCTTACCCGCCTAATATCACATCGTCAGGACTCTCTCCTCATGGCTGTTAGGCAGGTATGACACTGGCTAGAGGAAAATCATAACAGCCGAGTCGTCCCCATCGTGACCCTCTATGAGCTTCCTGATATGGGAAAGCTCCTTCCGCTCCATACTATACCCACCTAGCCACTACCTTCAATACGTTCTTATAAGATTCATTTACACATTCCATAATTAATTACTCCGTCTATAAATTACATATGCTGCCCTTATCATTCCAGGCTTCAATATTAACAAATGACTTACTCTGACCAGAGTCCCTCATCACAGTATACTTTTCGGCATAACCACTCGAATGCTAATCTGCTCTTCAAAACTTGCTCCTCAACACCGACAACCCTAGAACTAATTCGGCAGTCTCTGTGCCCGTGCTAAGGTCGTATGTAATTATGTCCACAGTCCACACGTTGCATTTTTAAACTCATTCTTCATTCAAACCAATTCATGGTAATGTTCGTAAAATCTGCCAAATTCTCAATTTCTTTACATAGCCTAAAGTAAACTCGACATTTTATCCTAATTTTCCGTTTTAGTCCTGTGTATGTCTTCTATTGCTTGGTTAACTTTCATACCTGTCATTCTCTTCCTCATGTTTTCTGTCGTGGTTTAGTGATTATTTATCTCTTTCCTATATTTGTATCTGGTGAGACACTGCATCATTTGCACTGCATCATTCTCACTGACACTTCCTGTGACGATTATACTACTTCCCACGTCTGCACACGAACTGACGACTCGAGTTCTGACTTATGCCATCATGACAACACACTGTGACCCCTTGCCACGTTCCGAGCCAGCAATTTTGTAGCTTAATCCGTTCAGGCTCGCATAATTTGCCACTCTTTCTGTGAAAGCCATCGGACTTTTCATTTCCCCAGATCACGACCCCCACCAGTCGTTTCTCATCCAGCCGAGGGCAGACTCGGCGCGCTCAGGTTCAGTTTTTCACCGCCCTGCAGATTCACCGCTCCCTTTCCTTTTCCTCGCTCGCCCCGAAGCCCACTCCAGTTTCACTTCCTCTTTCAGTTTTACTTCTCCTTCAGTTTCACTTCTCCTTCCCGGCGCTGGCTCGCCTCAAAGCCGACTGGCTCCTCCCTTCAGTTTCACTTCCTTCTCTAGGTCACTTTCCTCTATGTCACTCTCCCTCTCAGCGCTGGGCGGGACTATGTCCAGAGAGAGGACGAGAAGAAGAACCTCTCGTCCACCACCAATTGACCAACGATTAACAGCCTCTTACACCTCCGACACATGTAGCGTCCATTTACCGAACAACCTGGCTAACATGCATTTAATGGGATCTGGGCTTAATCCTATACTTAAAAACCCACTAAGGGCATTTCCACAACAATATATATATTATATATATATGTATATTATATATTTTGAGATTCAGCGGTGGGGGATTCGACGAGTGCGTCAATCACTGTCCGTAACCAGTTTGGGTTTTCGCACCCTACTCTCGACAGCCAAATGTTACAGATTCGCGCCACCCTAACCACCGCCGTCTCCGAGGTAATTACGCCGGCTGGTTCGGCACAGCCTCGGGTCACGCGTTCGAATCGCGATACCAACGTACCCTGGACCTTTACCCTTGGGGAAATGACCCCGTACAGACTGGTTTTGTCAGATACCGAGCGAATTCTGCCAGTCTGTAACCATTTTGGTTTTTATATCCAAATAGAGCGGACTTCCTCGCGCCGCACAAATTAATTCAAACGGCAACTTCATACGAATCAGCCAGATTATTGACATCGGGGAACACGACACAAGCAAAGCATTCACGACAATGTTGTAATTAATCTATAACCCGTTCTTAACTAGGAGCTCGGGTTTCGAAGGGACCCTAACGAGAACCCTTAAACAACATGCAGACAAGACATGGACAGCATGCAGACAAGACACAGAGTAATGTGATGTTTCATGACGAGAGGAAAGTGTCAAAAGCACGAATGTGGCTCGGGACAAGCCGATGTCTACGCATTCGAGTGCCCAAGATCAATCACGCCGTGTGGCAAAATGGCGCTCGTCCATGTGTCGCAGCTCTCACGCACGCAGCCTCGGCGCGTTCACCTCCGCAGGTCGACTGCACCAGAACGAAAGATCGATGGTGGGTTTTCAGCAGTTTCTCCCAGGCTCAGTATACAAGTCCAGGCCTGGCCTTTGCACCAGACCAGCCAAATCGATGTTTGGCTCCGCAGCTGGTCCATTGGATTCCAAAGACGTCGAGCCGTGAGGTGAGAAGGCACAGTCAGAGCCCGTCACTGGACCCAAGATACCTGTCGATGTGCTCCTCACGAAAGCCGATCGCCCCCACTCGGCAATCAGTTTCACCACTTCCCGATCGCAGACTCGTCATGCTCAGGTTCAGCTTCTCTCCGGCACATTCACACTGCCTTTCCTTTGCTCGCTCACTCGAACCCACTGAGTTTACTCCTCATTTCACTTCTCCTTTTCGGCCCTAGCTCGCCTCAAAACCGACTGCTGACTTCACACACAGCCAGCCCTATTCAGCCGATCGCGCCACACCGGCGCTCAATTTCACCACCTGTCTTCCCTGCAGTCTTTCCTTCACTCGCTCACCTCAAAACCGACTGGCTCCTCCTCGTTACTTCCTTCTTCTAGGCCACTCCCCCTCTCAGCGCTGGCGCGGACTATTGTCCGGAGAGAGGAAGAAGAAGAAGAACCCTCGTCCACCACCAATGTACCAACGATGAACAGCCTCTTACACCTCCTGGCACACATTTAGCGTCCATTTCAACGAACAACCTGGCTAAACATGCATTAATGAGAATCTGGGCTAATCCTACTTTTTAATAACACGAAGACCATTTCCGCCAAATTATATATTGTGTGTGCCATCGGTGGCAAGAACGACCTAGGTGGGGAAAAATTGTCGTCGTCCACCAGACTCCCCAGAATTGTAGGCAGTCGCTCCGATTAATTCCGTAGCCGCGGTTGCGAAACCGACCGGTGTCACCAATATCTCGACACGTGGCGTAGGGTATTTTCTAGAGCCAAAGTACTAAGTACCCACGCAATCTCGTCTGCCGGATCACCGCCTCGAACGCCTGTCAACCGATTTACTCTACCAGCACGGTAAATTCACATTACCGACTACTGCTTTGCCACCTACCTTTCCGTCTCGTTGCAGTCAAGCGGGCCTGCCCAGGACGTCCCGGCTATGAGAACCGATTACGGGATGAACCCTGCTTATTACTCAGACCCACCATGCTGTGACCAATGAACGAGGGACGAAACGGCCTGGGACATTTTAATAAAGGTTTATTAACGTTCAAAAGACACAGGCAAACAACGCGAATATGCACAGTAATATTTACAAGAATTCAAGCCACTTACAACAGTTCTATTTTAAAAACCTGGGCCCACATCGCAGACACAACACACAAAACATAAGAAACACCCCAGAGTCTTTATTTGACCCTTGCAGCCGTGAGGAAGAACAAGCTGGGCGGTCACCCGAGTCCCCTCTGGTACCTGTGCGAAGGAAGGAGTCTGTAATTCAGCACCATCGCTAAAGGTCGTGGGCACGGGCCCGGGAAAAAAAAAAAAAAAAGTTCGTCGCAAGACTCGTGGCTCGTTGGCGGGGCTGCGTGGCAATAGTCATGGTGTCAACAGAACTCCTCCAACAGCCATCCCGAACAAACTCGGCCTCTCCTCAGCCACCTAACCAACTCCGCCGCTCCTCTCAGCCACCGTGAACCAACTCGCCACGTCCTCCCAGCCACGCATGAAAACTCTGCCTTCACTCCGATAAGTCTCGGGAGATACATCCCTCCTCCCACGGGAGGGGCTCTTGGCGAAAAAACCTTCGCGTCCGCCTCCTAATCTCTGTCAGAGATCTACGGCACCAGCCTTCGCTGGGGGAGTTTGGCCAATCCCGGAGAAAAGCCGCCCCTCCCTCCACGTCGTGTTTGAAGAGAGTGGATTGTGAAGCCACGAATTGCGTGTGGAACCGTTGGGAAGGTGGATGTTGGGTGAAGTCATTGATTGCGTGTGGAACTGTTTGTGGAAGGTGCGAGTGGTGAAGCTGCTTCGAACATCCTACGGGAACCTCCTCAGGCAAAGGTCGCTGTGACCCGCTGAACCCGAGGGCGCAAGCCGATGTACACGTGCATCTGCAATGGCGAAATGGTAAAAAAATAAGAAGAAAGCAGATTTATTAACCTAACTAAAGCCGTCGCAGCCACACATTTAATTCCCACTAAACAAAAGGAAGGGACCTGTCTCCCACAGCGTACTTAAGGGATAACTACTTTTGGGACCTGTATGTGAATGCAAATGGTTTCAAGATCCGTACACATATATGTATTATATATATATATTAATAGTAAATATTATATATTATTATATATATAATTATAGTTATATATATATGTATATTATATATTATAATATAATTATATTATTATATATATAGAGTCTATCATTTTCCACTCGCTGATTGAAATCTAGCAATCCACACTGACATGGTATAAAAGAGCCTTTTTAAGTTCCATCAAAAAAGTATCATGACAGATAAAGTGAGACAGAGCACTACCTACAGTTTATTTCCCAGCTCATCAAACTCTGCTGGCCCGCAACAGTTTGGTTATTATATTATAACTTTTTCCTCTCTCTGTTTTCATGATTTCCCCAACTTCCTATCAGTTTATATTTCCTTTCTTAGAATATAGTCTTGAATTAACAAACACCCCCACACTGGTCCCCCCTGGCCTGGGCAAAAGCATTATCTTTTCACTAGCAAAAGATCTTTTATTGTTTCAGCAGATCTTTAGTCACTAAATAGACTATTTATCTTCTCATGCTACTGCAAGATCTCTGTACCATTTTGAACTATACCAAAACAGTTTGTGATTTATGATTCGGGCTTCTCCGGCTCAGCTCAAAAAATCTGACAGCCAGCAAAGAAAGCCAGATGTTTAGCCTGGCAAAACGACAAAGAAGAAGAGAGAGGCTGATGACCAACCATTTTCCCAAAAAAAAAAAACACGGCTTACTGAGAGCATTTTAAATCTTTGGCTCCTTCAAATTTAAATTCTTACATCAATTAATAAGAAGAATCCTACTATAAAATGCTGCTTCTATCTATGGGAATGTTCAACACAGCTCCACATTTCCCCTCTGTTACTTAGAAACAATATGAGAAGGAACACCACAATATAATAATTTTATAGATGAATCTCGATTGATCGGCAATGATAGACGCAGTCTTTTCCATTAGTGGCTACACTTCTTATAGTAGCTCCAATTCGCCATAACTCATGAAAGACTCCGCCCGCACCTTGTCTAGCCTCATAGAAAAGCCCCCCTTCCACCATCTGCGCCCACCAATACCTCCACCCCTCTGTAGAATAGTGGACTACATTTCAACCAATTATACTTGAATTTAGGTCATGAGAAGCAATAATATTACTTTTCAAAAACAACACTCTAAATAACATTATTTTCACACAACAAAAACATACAATATTTTAATCTAACTTAAGGTCATTAATGTACAACAACAAAATTATAATTTTATAAACGTTGCAAGCCAGATAAAAGGAAATTTTTTTTTAATAATCCCAATATTTCCCAACAAGGCACATGTTATAGGAATAATATTTCTCTTCATCTCCTGTCATCGTGTAGCCAATTCGAGACCTTACTCATCCAATGATTTGCAGCAGTGGCAACAGTCCCATCAAGTTCACAGTTACATTCAGTTCTATGGTGGGTAGATTAAAAGAATAACTGATGACTATTATCGTGAGGTAGAATGCGACTGTGTTGACGCGCTGACCACAGCAATCACAGAATGCTTCCCTAGGTACGTCGCCGTTTTTGTGTTTCTTTGCGCTGCGAAGAACATCGTCTCACGCTACTCTCCTTAATTAGATTTTTAATACAAGTATTACAACAAATCCACTCATGAAACATGAGCCCTATAACAACCAAGGATTATTCCCAGCCCCCCCAAACTCCCCAATATTCCCTTCCACTGTATACATATACTCTTGTCCTAGGCGTTACAATGCCTTTCCCTTCATCCCGCTGGCACACCGAATGCATAATTTATAAAAGGCCCGACTAAGTGTTTCCCATCTACCCTTCCTCATGCCAATTGATCCAATGTTTACCTTTTTCTTCCCGTGCACCCGTACAAAACCCATCCTTGTTCCCCTACCATACCTCCAAAACATCTTGCTACTCTAACATTCCCAAAATGCCCTCACTATACTGTAGTCACATAATTATCACTTTATTATAACACATTGCTAAAACTCAAACACTCCACAATTCTGTCATAACACCTCCAGTAACATTCTTCTCTTCTTCCGATTCCGTATCCCTTTATGCAATACGATGCTGATCCCAATATTAGCTTACCTTTCTTTGACACTCTTCCTTGCTGGTAACCAAATAATACTGAAAAGTCCAGTCCACTGCTATCTTTCAGACGTTCCTCCATCGAACACCCTGTTGTGAGTAACTCTTTCACAATATTTTCTATTAGCATCACAAGATTACATCTTTCATGTAATATATGTCCATATATTTTCCAACATTTACCAAATCAATTATATTATGCCCTACACTTACAGTGGTACCGGATGATCCCAGTAGCCCTGAGCTCATATTTTCATTACCACTAAAAACGGAACCCCCAGGAGGGCCTAACCAGCCTGTCTATTCCTTCAAGGTACTGGCAAGAACGAAATTGATGAACATCAGACACTGGTAATAATTATGTTTTGGGCCACCTTGCGAATCAGTCAGCACAGTATGCCCAAGCTCAGTGATGTCAACTCAGAACACCCAAAGGTCAGCGCAGCAACTCTATCTATATATCTATTTTTTTGATAATACATAGCTGCTTCCAAAATTATTCGATTTTACAAATTTATTTTCGATTTTCTTCCTCTCTCTATCTCTTTGCAAAGTCCTTTTACGTGTACCATTTTTTACCTCAGCACCTCCTTCTAATTCATCCCCTTTTGCTCGTGCAGCTCATTTTTATGATTTGGCCAAAAATCGAGCATATTTTATCCTTTCTAACCACTTTTGTTGGTGGGGTGCGGGCTGTTGATCAGCAGCGAGCACGTGGACGCTAGAAGGGAGCAGTAGAGTCCAGTGACTTTGGCTGGGTATTCAATAATCCTTGATCCCGTTTCATTGCAGTAGACTTTTTACATTGCAAAGTAAACTACATGTCCAGCTCAAATACAATAAACAAATGTAAACAGTCCCCACCGCTTCTACCACTTTGGACAAAATGATAATGTCCGAAATTATCAATCTCATAGAATTTTCGGAAGCAGTGAAAGTCACATGCACGAGATCCTTCTATCAGTACGGTGGCCGCTTATGATATGAACAAAACGCTTTTTTGTATATATTTACCAACCTATTCTGACGTCAGAAGACAACAATTTCAGCACTCTCAACTGGTACACAAATATGTTGAAACTTTCTTCTGCTTGGGTGCCGATTATCCGACCCCATGGTTCACCACCTTCACCGTTCACCACATTTATGCTTGTCTCATCTCTTTATTCCCACACTTGCTCAACCCACTGACCCAGAACGATTTCTCTCGACTGGTCTTATATTATTTCTATCTTTGCCCCTTGCCTCCTTGGTTGCAGACCCCTTTTGCATATCCCCTGTCTCCTCGTTATTCTTCATCACAGTTTACCAGTGTGCTCCTGGCTTTTCTTTACCCCATCACTATGAGGCAATTTTTTTCATTCATCTTAGACCACTCGGGCTCCGTTGAGGTCCGATTATTGACCTGATACCACCCAAGTTTTCTAGGTCCCACTTTGCCCTCGCCGCTTCTCAGCTGTCCAGCACCAAATTCCTCTATGCTCCAACGTGTGGGCACCCATCCGTTTATTTAAGCCCATAAGTGGAGCAATAAGGCAGAAGTCAATAGAATATTAAAATATTAATGGAAATTTATACACAACACCCATACATGCCTGTTTTCTTAAGACTTGGCTTCTCCCACACAGACACACACACCCCCTCCCCCCCTCCCCATATATATTATAGGAATCCCCGTTGTTTCTATTTGATTACTCCCCCTCGGAGGTTAAGGTGAGCTGGATGTGAGTGTGCAGAAGCTCCTCTGCCTTCCGCCTTCTTGCATCCCTTGTATGATCGCTCTTTTCTGTGGTACCGAACCTGCAACTCATGCCGCTGCCAAGCACCACGGTAGTTATTTTTTCGGTAGCGTTTTGGTTGCACAAAGATACTCCTCACAGGTGCTCGTGGCCACGTTAACAACACTCCACACATGTCAGTATAGTCACACAGCCACACCCCACAGCATTACCAAGCTTCCACTAAACACAGCTCCCCAACTTACTTGTCTCTGCCAGTTGTAATTGCTCCTTTTTCTACTATGCCTCTGGCAAAGCTTAGTACTCTATCTGAAATAGGCGTTAAGATGTTTCCCCTGCAATCATCCCCACGATAGTTATTTCTTATAGATACCTCTGGGCAATTTGAAATCGGCACTTTTGTCCAAATCAAAACATATCTCTCTTTTCTATCTTTTAAATTAACTTTACCACAACATCAGACAATAATTACAACCCGTTCGTTAATCTTCAATTAACAATTATGTTCCTTGCTTCACTGACACCACCGCATACCTGCCAACCTTCTTTGAATGAAAATCGTTGTTTTTCTAATTTTGCGCGTAATGCAGTGTGCAGTGTCCCTTCTCTTGGAAAAAATTTTTAGAAAAAATGGTGGATCTATGTTCTCTTCCTGCATTTTAGATCCACTTTATACCTCAATTTAAAACATTTTATCTATTTGTACGTACTAGTCGCAAAATCTGCCTACTTGATCAAATTATTAAGTGCAAAAAGTAACAAGGCTTCCAAAAATAATTACACCTGGCACTTCAATTACATGACTATTTGAAACATAGTAACAAAAAAGTCTATATTATATGTGCCATATCCTGCATAGATTAACTCACACCAAATTTCCTCATATCACAAACAACATATTTACCACGAGGAACATTCAAATGCAATTACAGTATTTACAATTACTGTATGTTAGGCCACTTCAAAAAATACCACATATTTCATCTGTGATATCTTGTCAAACGATAACTACATCGTATACCTGTCCAATGTATGCTTAGTTGTACGTTTCATACCAGTCACCTGAGTTCTGCAGCTTCATGTTTTTATAACCAGTGTTTCAGTGCACTCACCACCAAGTTTAAATCAATAATGTAAAAATAATATGTAAGCACAGTCAATACCAATACACTATATATACATTTTACAATGTGACATTTTACAATTATCAAAATGTTATAAGTTCACTTTACTTAGAGACTCATATTATATCCTATATCTCACTAATTATTGATGCCTGTGGGTGGCAATTTAGCTTTTCAGTATCTCTCTCTGATGGTTTTTCCAGCTACAACAAGTGCTAAGCCATCTTTCTTAAAGAATATTGATCTTGTGCTGCAAAGCCCACACAGTGTTAGCGGATACTCTATATTTCTTTGATTACACTACGTCACAGCATGCCCCCTCCCTTCCCCTCGTCCAAGATGTTCCGTGGTCAATGTAATTTTACCATGCTGAACAGTATTCGTCCAATATGGCATTGCTTGTGCTGGAATGAGTGTGAGGGTTCTGCCAGTTCTTATCTATATTTTGATGTAAGACTGTGTCAGGGCTAATCCTTCAAACCCTCCAGTTTAGAGGACCAGAAACACAATCCACTCGATTCCTCTGGTCAAAATTATCTCTCATTTTAGTCTGTTGGGTGCCAGATGATACTGACAAAACTCCATCAGTAGAGCATCTCTTTGAGACCACTGTACCACACCCTGTATGGCGGCAGTTTCTCCACCCAGCTCCCCATTGTTTTTGAAAATTGCATCTTATATTCTCTACGGCAAAGTTTTTGCGTTTTTTTGTTTGTCACAACAATTAATGCCTTTTGGAATCAGGACTTTTCCAGCTTTTTATTAGTCCGACGCTTTTTTTTGTCTTTGTGTTTCCAAAAAAACGTTATTCTATTTTAAGCTGTGTGTGCTTTTGAACAAGCTTCTTTGCGTTTTTCAGTGTTTTCGTTAATCTGGTGTAGTGGCAATATCTTCCGTAGCCCTTCTTTGCTGAGGACCACAAGATATATTCAGTCCTGCACGCGCTCACTATTTGATTTTATCTGCGTGCTTGCTACCTGTTTCCCTTGATGCCTTGATCCGTACGAGTTCTTTTGTCACTCGTCCTTGAAACCATTGTCGTACCGCCAAAAGTGCTTTTTCTTCAGGCGTGCCATTTGATGTCTGCTTGAAAGCATCCAGCGCGAAAAAAATCATGCTTTTTGTGTCCACGGTTGTCGATCCGTGCGTACGCTAGCAATCACCAGCGGTTACGCCGCGCTGCTTATCACTAATATAAAGGGCGTATAATCAAGATTTTAACGGGATAGCACGGTAAACGTCGTTAGATTAGCGTCGCCCATAGAGTCACTTGCAGGAAAAAAGCGACTGCAATGGTTATGTACTATTATCTATTCTGTTAACTCGGAATTAAAAAAAAAATTCCCCCTGAATTTTAAAAACCGGGTATAGATTAAGCTATGTAACATCGGTAGCCGTAACTAGCTCGAACAATTCATGCGACTCTAGTCTCCTCTCTTCTATTCTTACCCGCCTAATATCACATCGTCAGGACTCTCTCCTCATGGCTGTTAGGCAGGTATGACACTGGCTAGAGGAAAATCATAACAGCCGAGTCGTCCCCATCGTGACCCTCTATGAGCTTCCTGATATGGGAAAGCTCCTTCCGCTCCATACTATACCCACCTAGCCACTACCTTCAATACGTTCTTATAAGATTCATTTACACATTCCATAATTAATTACTCCGTCTATAAATTACATATGCTGCCCTTATCATTCCAGGCTTCAATATTAACAAATGACTTACTCTGACCAGAGTCCCTCATCACAGTATACTTTTCGGCATAACCACTCGAATGCTAATCTGCTCTTCAAAACTTGCTCCTCAACACCGACAACCCTAGAACTAATTCGGCAGTCTCTGTGCCCGTGCTAAGGTCGTATGTAATTATGTCCACAGTCCACACGTTGCATTTTTAAACTCATTCTTCATTCAAACCAATTCATGGTAATGTTCGTAAAATCTGCCAAATTCTCAATTTCTTTACATAGCCTAAAGTAAACTCGACATTTTATCCTAATTTTCCGTTTTAGTCCTGTGTATGTCTTCTATTGCTTGGTTAACTTTCATACCTGTCATTCTCTTCCTCATGTTTTCTGTCGTGGTTTAGTGATTATTTATCTCTTTCCTATATTTGTATCTGGTGAGACACTGCATCATTTGCACTGCATCATTCTCACTGACACTTCCTGTGACGATTATACTACTTCCCACGTCTGCACACGAACTGACGACTCGAGTTCTGACTTATGCCATCATGACAACACACTGTGACCCCTTGCCACGTTCCGAGCCAGCAATTTTGTAGCTTAATCCGTTCAGGCTCGCATAATTTGCCACTCTTTCTGTGAAAGCCATCGGACTTTTCATTTCCC
>CM068955.1:8144621-8164120 GCA_035128595.1 Eptatretus atami
AAAAAACCTCGCTGTCCGCCTCTAATTGGTCAGGATCCTACGGGCACAGCCTTCCTGGGTGGAGTTTTGGCCATGCCCGGAGAAAGCCGCCCCTCCCCTCCACGCGTGTTTGAAGAAGGTGGATGGTGGTGAAGCCACGATTGCGTGTGAAACGTTTGTGGAAGGTGGATGGTGGTGAAGTCATGATTGCGTGTGGAACGTTTGTGGAAGGTGGATGGTGGTGAAGCTGCCTCGAACATCCTCGGGAATCCGTCTCAGGCAAAGGTGCGCTGTGACCCGCGAACCGAGGGCGCAAGCGCGATGGTACCGTGCATCGCAATGGGGAATGTAAAAAATAAAAGAAAGCGATTTATTAACCTAACTAAGCCGTCGCAGCACACACATTTAATTCTCCCACTAAACAAAAGGAAGGGACCCTGTCTCACACGTACTTAATGGATAACTGACTTTTGGGACCTGTATTTGAATGCAAATGGTTTCCAGATCCGTAACAATATATGTATATATATATATATAATATATGTATATATATATATATATATATATGTATATATATATAATATGTATATATATATATATGTATATATATATATATATGTATATATAATGTTGAGATCATGTCCACCGCTGATTGAAATCTAGCAATGTCACACTGATCATGTAGAAAAGAGCCTTTTAATTCACATCAAAAGAGTACATGACAGAAAGTGAGACAGAGACTACCTACAGTATCCCAGCTCAGTCAAACCTCTGGCCCGCAGCAGTTTGGTTTACTTTATATATACTTTTTCCTGCTCATCTGTTTTCATGATTTCCCAACTTCCATCAGGTTTATAATTCCTTTCTTAGATATAGTATTCTTTGAAGATAACAACACCCAGCACACTGGTTCCCCCCTGCCTGCAAAGCATTGATCTTTTCACTAGCAGAGATCTGTTGTCAGCGAGATCTTTATCACAATATATATTATCTTCTCATTCTACTGCAAGATGTACCATTTTGAACTATACCAAAACAGTGCTGATTTATATCGGGCTTCTCCGAGCTCAAGGCTCAAAGAATCTTGTTACAAGGCCAGCAGAAAGCCAGATGTTTAGCTGCGCGACAAAGAGAGAGAGAGAGAGGCTTTGATTACCAACAGTCAAAAACTGTAGCTTACTGAAGCATTTTAAATGCTTTGGCTTCCTCAATTAAATGCTACATTCAATTAAGAAAAGGGAATCCTACTAAAAATGCTGCTCTCATCTTGGGGATGTTCAACAGCTCCACATTTGCCCCCTCTGTTACTTAGAAACATAGTGGAGAAGGAACACCACAATTATATAATTTTTAGAGATGGAATCTCGATGGATCGGCAAGGTGGTAGACGGCAGCTTTCCATAGGTGGCACACTCTTATGAGTAGCTCCAAGTGGGCCTAACGTCATGAAAGCTCCGCCCGCACTTTTCAGCCTCATAGAAAAGCCCCCCTCCACCATCCTGACCGGCCCACCAATACCCCACCCCTCTGTAGAATAGTGGATACATTTCAACAATTATGACTTGAATATAGTCATGAGGAAGCAAAATACTTTTCAAAACAACACTCAAAAATTTTTCACACACAAAAAAGATACATATATTTTTAACTAACTAAGGTTCATTATGAACAACAAACAAGATATAATTTTTATAAATGCAAGCCAAGTAAAAAGAAAGTTTTTTTTTAAAATCCCAATATTTTCCAACAAGGGCAATGTTTAGATTATATTTCCTTTCCATCTCCGTCATCGTGTTGTAAGCAATTCGAGACACTCATCAATGTTGAGTTTGAGCAGTGGGTCAACATTCCCATCAAGTTCACAGTACATTTCAGGTTCTATGGGTTGGGGAGAAAAAGAAGAGTGAATTATCGGGGACGGTAGAGATGGCGGAGGTGTTGACTGCGGCTTGGACCACAGCAATCACAGAAGGTTCCCTAGGACGTCTCCGTTTTTGTTGTTTCTTTGCTGCGGAAAGAACATCGTCTCACGCACTCCCTGATTAGATTTTTAATACAAGTGATGACAACAATCACTGCTATGAAGATCATGAGCCCTATGAACAACCACATGGATTATCCAGGCCCCCAACTCCCCAATATTCCCTTCATGTAACATATACCTTGTTCCAGGCGTACAATGCCTTTGTCCCCTTCATCCCGTGGCACACGAGATGCATAATTGTATAAAAAGGCCGATAAGTGTTTCCCATCTACGCTTCCTCATGCAATTGATCCCAATGTTTACCTTTTTCTTCCCTGTGCACCTGTCACAACCCATTCCTTGTTTCCCTAACATTGACCTACCAAACATTCTGCTCTCTATGACATTCCAAAATGCCCTCACTATCTGTTATTGTCCATATTATCACGATTATACACATGCTAATCAAACACTGCCACATCTGTCATAAACCTCCAGTAACATTCTTCTCTTTTCGATTTCCTGTATCCTTTTGCAATGAGATGCGTGAATCCATGATTGGCTTACCTTTCTTGACAGCTCCTTGGGTAACCAATAATACCTGAAAAGGTCCAGTCCACTGCATCTTCAGGACGTTCCTCCATTCGAACACCCTGTTGTGAAACTCTTTCACAATATTTATTTAGCATCACAAGAGTTAATCTTCATGTATATATGTCCATTATTTTCCAGACATTTTACCAATAATTATATGTACTGTTGGCCTAGCACTTACAGTGGTGACCGGATCCCAGAGCCCTGAGCTCAAGTTTCATTTACCACTTAACGACCCCAGAGGGCTAACTCAGCCTGTCATCCTTCAAGACTGGCAAGAAAAATGAACATCAGTACACTGGAATAGGGGCACCGCATCAGCAGCACAGTCATGCTCCAACCAGTGATGCAACCAACAGCCAAAGGCAGCGCACACCACAAACATTTGATAATACATAGCTGCTTCCAAAACTTTCGATTTACAAATTTTCGATTTTCTCCCACCTCTGCAAGTCCTTGAGTGTACCATTTTCTCAGACCTCCTTCACATCATCCCCCTTTTTGCTCGTGCAGCTCATTTTATGAGCCAAAACGAGCAAACCTTTCGGGTAACCACTTTGTTGTGGGGGGGGGGCTGGGTATCAGCAGCGGAGCACGACCGCTAGAGGGAGCAGTAGAGTCCATGCACTTTGGCTGGGTATTCAAAATCCTGTCCCGTTTCATTGCAGTAGACTGTACAGTGCAAAGTAAAAACTACTGTCCGAGCTCAAATACAATAAACAAATGTAAACAGCCCCACGTCTACCACTGTGACAAAATGAAATTGTCCGATTAAATCTCAAGAATTTCGGAGCAGGAAGTACAGTGCACGGAGAGCCTTCACAGGTACGGTGGCCGCTATGATATGAAAAAAACGCGTTTTTAAATACCAACCGATGCTGACGTCAGAGACAAACAAATTCACATCTCAACGTAAACAAAGATGTTGTAAATTCTGCCTGCCCGAACCGACCCATGGGTTCACACCTCTACCTTCACCACAGATGCATGTGCTCACCTGCACCCACCACTTGCTCACCCACTGACCCAGACGATCCTGATGTGCAATTATCCCAATCGCCCCTTGGCCTCCTGGTGTTGCAGACTTCCCCTTGCAGACCCCTGTCTCCCGCATTGCCATCCATGTTTACCAGGTGCTCCTGGCCTTACCCCCTCACCATGAGGGGCAATCATGCCATCATGACCACTCGGGCCCGGAGGTCCGATAGGACCTGAACCACCAACAGTTCCACTGCCTCCCGCTTCTCCAGGCGGTCCAGAACAACCCAGTGCTCCCTGGCACCATCATGAAGCCCATAAGGAGCACATTAGGGCAGAGTCATTAGAATATAAAATAAATGGAAATTATACACAAGCACCCATACAGGTGCTGCTTAAGGACTGGCCCCCACCAGACACACACACCCCCCCCCCCCCCAAAAAAGGGACCCCGTTGGGTCTTTATTGATACTCCCCCTCGGAGGGAAGGTGAGCTGGAGGTGAAGCTTCCTTGGACCTTCCTGCCTCGTGCAGCCCTTGATGATTCGGCTCGGTGGTACTCGAACCTGCAACTCGATGCCGCTGCAAGCACCAGGTAGTTAGGGAGCGTTGGTTGCCAAAGAACTCCCTCCACAGGTGCTCGCACGTACAACACCTCCACACGTTCAGTATAGTTCACAAGCCACCACCCCACAGCATTACCAAGCTCCACTCAACACATGTTCCCCATACGTTACTTGGGTCTGCACAGTTGTAATTTGCCTTTGGCACCTCATCGCTCTGGCAGCCAGTACCCCAAAAGGTTAAGATGTTTCCCCTGCAATCATCCACATAGTGTACCAATAATACCTCTGGCAATTTGAAATCGCACTTTTGTCCAAACAACTAACACCTCATCTTTTAAATAACTTTACCACAACATCAGTACAAAAATACAACCCAGTTCGTTAATCTTTCAATTAACAAATTATGATTCCTTGCTCACTGACACACACCGCATACCTGCCAACCTTTTTGGAATGAAAATCGGTAGATTTTTGCGCGATGCAGGGGCATGTGTCCCCCGGAATTTTTAGAAAAAATGGTGCACTCTCCTGCATTTTAGACCACTTTATAGCCTCAATAAAATCAACTATTTACCACAGCAAAATCTGGCTACTTGTCAAATTTATTATGTGCAACAAGTAACAAGCTTCCAAAATAATTACACTGGCACTTCAATACATGACATTTTTGAAACAAGTAACAAAAATGGCAAAATAGTGCATTATCCTGCATTTAGAGTTTAGACCACACAATTTCCTCAATCACAACGACATATTTACCACAGAATCAGATGCATTACATGTATGTACAAGTGTACTGTATGTAGCCACTTCAAAAATAATTACACTGATATTTCACTGTGTATCTTCAAACGAACTACATGTATACGTGTGCCATGTATGTAGGTGTACGGTTCATGCCAGTCACTCTGATGTTCTGCAGTTCATGTTTTATAACCAGTGATTCAGTGCACTCACGACACCAAGTTTAAACAATAATGTACAAAAATAAATGTAAGCACAGTAATACAATACACTGATATATAATTTACAATGTGACTTTACAATATCAAAATGTGTAAAGTTCACTGGGACTGTGGGACTCATTCTGTAAACGTCCAGAGCTTCACTAATTATTGAGTGCCTGGTGGGTGGCAGATTTAGCTGTTTTCAGGAGCTCCTCTGATGGGTTTCCAGCTACAACAAGTGCAGCCATCTTCTTAAAGATATTGATCTTGGCTGCCAATAGCCCACACAGTGTGTTGCGGATACCATAGTGGTCTTGATACACACTGGCAGGCATGCCCCTCCTTCCCTCGTCCAAGTGTGCTCCGTTGGTCAGATGTAATGTTTTTGACCATGCTGAACAGGGATTCGCAATAGGCATTGCTGTGTGGAATGAGAGGGTGTGCTTTGCCAGCCTACACAGGTTGGGGGTAAGCTGGTGGTCAGTGGCTGGATCCTTCAACCCTCCATAGAGGGACCAGAACACATCACTCTATCCTGCTGGTCAAAAGATGGTCGCTCAGTCTGGGTGGCAGACTGATACTGACAAAACTCCATCAGTAGAGCATCTCTGAGACCACTGGTACCACAGGATGGCGGCAGTTGCTCCACCAGCTCCCCAGTTTTGAAAATGATCGTTAACGGCTCGGGCAAGTTGTGTTCTACAAAATCCTGGAACAGGACTTCAGCGTTTATTGCCGACGCTGTCTGTGTTTTCGGCAAAAACGTTTTCATTAAGGGCGTGCTTTTGACAGCGTTCGCGTTTTTACGTGTTTGTTCGTTTTAATGTGAGTGGCAATATCTCCGTAGCCGCTGTGTAGAACAGATATCAGTCCTGCACGGCTCAACAGAACGCGTGCTTCGTACCTTTCCGCGATGCCTTGATCCACGAATGTTCTTTTGTCCACTCGTCCTTGAAAACATTGTCGTACCGCAAAGGTGGCTTTTTCTTTTCAGGCGCGTGTCCATTGTGATTGTTGTGAAAGCATCCGCCGCGAAAAATGGCTTTGTTGTTGTCCATCGACCGTGCGACGCTAGCAACACCAGGCGGTTACGCGCGTCTGCTATCACTAAATTAAGGGCGGATAATCAGATTTAACGATAGCAGACGCGTGTAACGGTGTAGACGCGCGCATAGACGACGGAAAACGTAAACTGCAAGGTACTGTACAGTATCGTATTCTGTAACTCGGATTAAAAAAAAAAATTCCCTGAATTTTAAAAACCGGTAGATTAAGCATGTAAAATCGGTAGCCGGTAGATATCTCCGAAAATCGGTAGTCTACCGGCTAAATCGGTAGGGTTGGCAGGTATGACACTGGCCAGAGAAAATCATAATCAGCCGAGTCGCCCATGTGACTTATGATTCTGTGATGGGAAGTCTTTACCTAGCCACACCTTCAAACAAGAGATATTTACACATCCATAATTAATGTCTACCCTGTCTATAAATTACATATGCTGCCTATCAGTCAGTGTCATGTTAACAAATGACTTACTCTGACAGGTCCTCATCACATGACAGTCTCGGCATAACCACTCGAATGCTAATTCTGCTCTTCAAACTTGCTCCTCAACACCAGACAACCCTAGAACTAATATCGTGCAGTCTCTGTGCCCGGCTAAGGTGCGTATGTAATTATGTCCACAGCCACAGTTGCGATTTTAACTCATTCTTCATTCAAACATGTCATGGTAATTGTTCGTAAAATCTGCCAAATTCTCAATTATCTTTTACATGAGCCTAAAGTAAACTCGTACAGACAATCCGTAGCCTGGTGTTGGCTCAGTGGTTGGTTAACTCAACCTGTCATCCTTCCCGGTCGGTGAGATGAGTACCCGTTCCAATGTGTGTATCGGTGGAGGGACACTGCATCATTTGCACTGCATCATTTGCACTGACACGTCCTGTGACGATTGATACTAATCTGTCGCCACGTGCTGCACACGACTGACGACTCGAGTTCTGACTTATGCCCATCATGACAACAGCAGCTGTGCCCCTGCACGTTCGAGCAGCAGTTTTGTAGCTTAATCGTCAGGGTGCCTGCGATAATTTGCCAACTCTTCGTGAAAGGCATCGTGGGATCTTTTCATGTCCACGAACCGATGTTAGCAGATCTCGCAGTGCATGTGAAACACCAGGGTGGCAGTTTAGATCTGCGCTGAGACTTGAACCGAGCCTGCACAGCTCAAAGGCAGCGTCCATACCTCGTCTCTTCGCTTTACCCTACGGGCATCCATAAAATAGCAACATGAAGACTCCCATCCCGACACAGGCCTCTCCACCATTTGCTCCAACAAGATGCACCCGCATTGCAATCGTCTCCCACGAGGACTCGCAGGGCCTCGATCCCGACTCGACACACGGACACCCACCGCGCACGCACAGGGGGTGGAGGAGGGGGGGGTTACAATCTTGTGCATTTTTGTGCTCCTGCATCATGAATCGTTATGCTCCATTCGAGTTGCAACAATGAAAGCTACTCGAGATGGATACAAAAGGGGTGGGGGAGGGCACCGCATCAGCGCACAAGTTATGCTCATGACCACAACACAGCAATTCGAGACACCATCGCATTGACCTCAAGCTCAAATCACCGGTCTATATCTCACCTGGAGAGCTTGCCTGAGATAACTCACCACCTATCTCTCTCCTCGACTGGCGGTGTTCTCGTTTATATCACACCCAAAAAAGAATTTTTATTTCAGCACAAAGATTACACTCGGTGGTTTGCAGTTGCCTTTTGCAGGAACAATCGGGGCTGTAATTGGAATTTGCTCAGGTTCCAGTATACAATGGTCTTGTCTTTATCAAATACACCTTGGAGTTCCAGGTCCATTAACTGCTGCAAACGTCGATAGACAACAAAACCAAGCAGGACACGTCCATTCGGGGCACATACGTTAATGTGGTGATATAGCATCTATATATTATATATGCAAATTCGTCACACTCCATTTACACATGTGTACTTGCAAACTTATAAGGCAGGATGAACTGCTTCAAAAATTTACACAGCACTCGTATTTTGACCTGGCCTATATTAATACGACCCAGATGTTGACCACTCGTGCTTCGTGCCCCCTCTCGCACACCGTATAGCCCTCCATCCTTGAGGGCTTCACACACGGCTTACTTCGTACATTCAAACACAGATGCCTATCACAATTGATTGTAAAAACCGAGCTCCTCACAATAATGATGCAACCAACCGTGTTGATAATTTTCCGTGCCTCACTCGGTTAAAAAAAAAGATATTTATTTTCCAAAGCATCTCCCCGTATTCAGGCAAACTTCACGCAGCCCGACTCTCCCAAGCAAAATCGCGCACAGCCCGCACTTCACAGCAGGGCACCAACACATTTAGCACGATAACCCGCTTTTATGGTCAATTTAATCCAAAGAATTATCCTGACAGATAGAGGCTCATATAAGGACAACAAACATGCTCCTCTGTCCGCTTCCGCACAAAAAAAACCTTGATCGCGCCAGCAGATTAATGCTCCGTGACAAGACCCGCAATGGCCGCGTGTTCAAAGACCACTGTCATTTCCCCCAAAAGCATTTCTGCAGCTTGCCTAACGTCTTTGTGCTGGTTCTTCGATGTCATTGTTTCATTCACCGACGAGTGAAGACACAGCACGCCCTGGGCACAGCATGTGCACTTCGACACAGCTCGGCCCACCTTTATTCCTTCAGGCAAAGCGCACGCATTCCTCCACACAGCGGGGCACCATTCTCACAATGGGCATCATTCCCTCCCACCTGCCATTTCCACACATCGTTTTCACGAGCAGCCGAGCTTCGTCTGCTGTTCTTTCGGCACCTTGCTTTAAATTTCCAAATATCACATTTTAATCTCAACTCATGTTCTTTTTATGATGGTACACCGATTTTGAGTTGGCTGCACTGTAACCTTCCCTTCCGCCTGCGTTTTTGGGCCACCTCCTCACCGGAAAGCAAAAGTCGTGGCCAGCGACCTCGTACCTTCCAGGTTTGGACACAACCTCCACGGATAAGGAAACCCTCAGGTGGGTTACCTGGTATTCTCTCTTGATTGCCTCGCTCCGTGCACTGCAGTTGCGCGGTGGGGCAAGGTGTTTTCTCAACTTGTTCTTTTAATCTTAACACTTACAACTTTCTTTTTCCAACATTATTTATTTGTCGTGCTTCTTCCTTACACATCTTACAGGCTTCAGTCTGGTTCGGGCTTATTCACATATGCATATCTTAACGAATCTTATTCTAGGAATGCATATGGTACTTTTATATTCAGTCATACCATACTTCTAATTGATCACATGACCTTGGTCCATAATTTCTGTTACAGCTTATTTTTCCCCTTTTCCTTGATCATTTCTAGAGTATTCTTGGAGTCAGTGTTTTGCCGGGTGGTCTCGGGTTGGGTTGAGTGTCTTTCACACCTTTCCACGAACCCTCACACTCCCTTGCACACCTTCCACGTCCTCAATCTCCCACAGAAATACCTTGTCTCTCGGAGATTTCTCAGGTTCGCCTTCCAGCGTTTGCCCTTAATCTCCCTTTCAGACCCTGTCCTACAGAGATTTCCAGATGAGCCTGCTAGCGTCACCTTCAACCTCTCCTTCGGACACTTAAACCCCCCGGGGTACCCCTCTTTTGATGTGCATAAAAGCTCCCTCTTTTTCCGTTCTTTTAGATAAGGACAGATCAGAAAGAGCAGCGAACCTGCATGCCCTGGTGCGAGAAAAGAGGCAGTTCTTACCTTATCTTTAAGCCGGCCGGCTTCTGTCCTCCTTTCTCACCAGGCAGCAGTTCCCCTCCCCCCTGGTCTGTCTTATCCTGCCGCACTACGCCAAATGTTGAGATCATGTCCACCGCTGATTGAAATCTAGCAATGTCCACACTGATCATGGTAGAAAAGAGCCTTTTAATTCACATCAAAAGAGTACATGACAAGAAAGTGAGACAGAGACTACCTTCAGTATCCCAGCTCAGTCAAACTCTCTGGGCCGCAAGCAGTTTGGTTTACTTTATATATACTTTTCCTGCTCATCTGTTTTCATGATTTCCCCAACTTCCATCAGGTTTATATTTCCTTTCTTAGATATAGTATTCTTTGAAGATAACAACATCCCAGCACTGGTCCCCCTGGCCTGGCAAAGCATTGATCTTTTCACTAGCAAGAAGATCTGTTATTGGTCAGGCAGATCTTTATCACAATATATATTATCTTCTCATTCTACTGCAAGATGTACCATTTTGAACTATACCAAACAGTGCTGATTTATGATCGGGCTTCTCGAGCTCAAGGCTCAAAGAAATCTTGTTACAAGGCCAGCAAGAAAGCCAGATGTTACCTGCGCGACAAAGAGAGAGAGAGAGAGAGGCTTTGATTACCAACAGTCAAAAACTGTAGCTTACTGAGAGCATTTTAAATGCGTTGGCTTCCTCAATTAAATGCTACATTCAATTAAGAAAGGGAATCCTACTAAAAATGGCTGCTCTCATCTTGGGAGATGTTCAAAAGCTCCATATATATATATATATATATATACATATATATATATATATACATATATATACATATATATATACATATATATACATATATATTGTTACGAATTTGGAAGCTTTCTGCACTCAACATTCAGGTCCTTATAGAACAGTTATATTGTAAGTGTGTGTTTCTAGTTAGGGCCCCCTACCTGTGTCTAACGGGAATTACATGTGTGCGCTGCGGAGTTTCTCTGACAACAAATCTCCTTCACTTCACTTCACACACCGACGCCAGTGCCCACGTGCGTTCGGCCACGTACGTGGGCGGAGATTTCCACGCCTCAGACCGGGACTCCGCCCAGGAAGACAGGGGCCTGCACCTTGTCCAATCATGCCACAGAGAGCGACTTTCCCACGGCACGCCGGCCAATGGGGGTTGAGATGGCCACAGAGAGCGATTTTCCCACGACGCCCCGTCCAATGAGGGCGGAGAGCCCCTCAGACGGCGATTTGCTCACCCGGAGGAAAAAGAATAAAAAGGAACGCCAGGCTGGGTGAAAAAGGGTCGTGGGGGTCATGGTCGTGGTCGTGGTGTGGTCGTCGTGGTGGCATCATCATCGTGTTGCGGGTTCGAGTCCCGCCTGCTGGCTAGTTCGTCTTGTCCTGGATCCTCGTCGCCTCTGATCTTCTCCTTGGTCTTGGTCGATTGGTGCGTGGCCAGTTGAAGAGCGCGTACCTGGTGCTTGGAGCGGCATCGTGTTGCGGGTTCAAGTCCGCCGAGCCGGATCGTCGAAGACCACCCGAGGTGGACAGGTCCAAGCACAGGCTCTGGTCTCCAGCTCACCTTTCCTCGAGCTGGAACCTTCAATAAAGACCATTGGGGTCCGTGTGTGTGTGTGTGTGTGTGTGTGTGTGTGTGTGTGTGTGTGTGTGGTGGGCCGTCTTTAAGTAGAAACTGTGTAAGTGCTTGTGTGTAAATTTTCATTCTTTATAGTTGGATAACTGCTCTTCTGTGTTCCCCTCCGTGCCTATTGTAAATAAATATCCCTTTTATTGAATGTATCAGCTCGTTTCTGTGTTTCTTTCATTGGCTTTGCATGGTGCATGTTGGGAAATTGGGAAACAGTAAATTTTGCATTTTGACCGACGGGTCTTGGTAACCATCCGCTCGGGTTACGCACGGTTTGAGCCCGATAACGGCTCGTTCCGCTCGAGGCCTGCCGAGGGTGTGAATTCCCCGGTGGCTTTGCCGCGTGGATACTTAGGTATATTGAAATTGGCAATTAACCCAATTCCACGCAGCCGAATTATTGGCGATAAACGGTCCTGTAAGGGACCCATGCCTTTCGGAGTTCTCCGAGGAGCACGATCTAAATTCCAGGTGTTCGGTGGAGCCGACTCTACTGCTCCACCTAGCAGTCGTGCGCGCCGCCGACACCCGGCACAACAACAATATATGTATATATATATATATATATATATATATATATATACATATACATATATATATATATATTGTTACGGATCTGTCAGCAAGTGTCCTCCAGTCGATTACGCAAGTCAACGACATATTGGTAGGCATTATGAACCTCCGCCGTGTTCTCTCCAGTCCGCAGTTCTTTCAACAACTGCATGGGCCCTCTTATAGTTTGTCTGTAGAGTAGCTCAAATGGTGAGAACCCAGTACTTGCTTGACGCACCTCTCTGTAAGCAAATAGCACTGGCTGCAGGTGCCTGTCACAATCACATGGTCGCTCTTGACACCTTCCTCAGCATGCTCTTCCGAACTCCGTTGACCCATTCACAAAATCCATTACACCTAGGGTTGTATGGTGTCGTGAAGAGTTGCTTCATCGTTATGAGTCGATGTACCTCCTTCATCACGTCCGACGTAAATTGAGTACCTCAGTCACTCAGTACCTCTTGTGGGAGTCCTACTCGGGAGAAAATTTCCAGCAGTGCTTCCGCGACTTTCTCCGTCTCAATCTTGGGGAGCGCAATTGCTTCAGGGTACCTAGTGCCGTTGTCCACAACGGTCAGGATGTACCGGTTGTCCTTATCAGACACTGGGAAGAACGGTCCAATCAGGTCCACAGCCACTCTGCAAAAAGGCTTCTCTGTCAATGGCATGGTTCCCAATGGTATCTTGGAAACCCTCCCTTTGGGGATGGTCCTCTGGCAGATGTCGCAGGACTTGCAGAATCTGCTAACATCACTGGTTATTCCCGACCAATGGAAGTTGCTCGTTATTCTGTCAGTTGTCGTCTTTGCTCCACGATGACCTCCAACAATCGATTTGTGTGCCAATTTCATAAAAAGCCTCCCGATACTTGGTTGGAACGATAATTTGCTTCACTTCGGTCGTGTCAGTTGTGTAGATACGGTGTAAGACACCTTTGTGGACTTCAAACCTGTACTTGCTCTTGTCTCACGTCTGATGATCGCTGTTATCCTGCACCTCCTTTCACAACCTTTGAAGTGAGACATATTCCTTCTGAGCTTCCTCAAGCTCTTGTACAGTCACCTTAGAGATGTCAGATGACACCCTCAATGGTTTGATGTCGTCCTTGTTGCACTTGGTCTGTGCCCTGGTCACTGCTGCTTGTGCCAGCTGTGAAATCCAATTTGGGCCTGGAACGTTCACCTCTCGTGCTCCCGGTATATTACCAATCACAAGATCACAAATGGGGTCCTGCATGCACATGACCTCCACCTCTCCTATGTAGTACGGTGTGTCCACGTGGATTTTGCAACTGGATAGTGACGCAATGTACTATCAATCAGCTTGCAGGAGTAGACCTTGTCAGACATCTGCCTTGCAGTCACCAGGTCTTTCTCCACAGCTGCACAAGTACATCCTGAGTCTCGGAGTACTGTCACTTTCTGTACACCCATGTACAATAGCCTTCATCCACGGTGATGGTGCCGTTGACGATGCCAGCAGTGGTTTCCTCATAACTGCCGAAGACCATAGGTATTGACAGAAATCCTCCATTGTTCACCTGGATCCCTTCAGGACACTTTTGCACAGCTGATGCAGACTGCTCTTTCAGTTCTGCTCTGCACATAACATCTTTCTTCTGAACATTGTGCACTGCAATGGCTGTCTTCTGTTGTGGCCTCATCTGAGCTGCCTTCCTCAATGGACATTCGGCCATCATGTGGCCTTTGTTGTTACAATGGAAGCATTCCCTCTTGCTTCTACTGAATTGGGGCTTTGTAGGCTGAGGTGGGTCAGTCTTGTGCAGCAAACTGTCCGACCTTGGTTTCATTGTGACGTTCTTCTTCTTGACTGACCTCCCAGTAATACACCCTCCGTGTGCTTCAATATACTGCTCAGCCAAGGTTGTCATTGCTTCAGTGTTCTCAAGCACTCTCTCGTGTATAAACAGAGCCATCTCCATAGAACATACACGGAGGAACTGTTCACGAACCAACAAGTCAGTTAATGCTTCAAAGCTACGTTCACACTTTGCCATCAAAGTCCGTTGTGTGAAGCACCGTCTCAAACGTGTCAAGAACTGAAACGCAGTTTCACCTTCATTGGTTTAATTTCTCTGAACCTCCGGCAATATCCGTCCTCTGTAAGTTCATACCTCTTCAACAAGGCTACTTTCAAGCCATCATAGTCGTGAGCATTCTCCGAGGGCAGACTGGTATACACCTGGAGTGCTTTGCCTGTAAGAAGGGGGGCTGAGACGAACTGCCCTGTCCTCTCTGTTCCAATGTTGACTCACAGTGGAGCACTCTAATCTCTCAAGGTACGCGTCCAGCTCATCGCGTTTCTCATCAAATGTGGGGAGCTTCGGCTTGTTCGCCATTACTCGAACATCACCAGTGTCCGGTGCGGTGCGAGCACGTGTAGCTGCTTCGATCTCCAACTGTATTTTTGCCAATTCAATCTTCATTCACATTTCCTCCTTCATACGTTCGGCTTCCCAGGTGCATTCGCCACGCTCCGCTTCCTCTTTGCGTTCCTCGTGCTCTGCCTCCTCTTTCCGTGCACGTTCCTCACGCACCGTGCCACTTGCTGTTCTTTAACAACCGCCATTGGTGTCTCTCCCTTCAGTCTAAGCCGCTTGTCTCACTCAATCCACTTGTCAAACTCCATGGCAGATGGATGAGCGGTCGACTTGAACTCAGATCACAACCGCAGTACTGTAGCTTACGCGTAATCTTCCTCGTCTGCTATGATTCCCGCGTTGAGTTGTTTCCGCTGCCCAGTGTTCCAGTCGTGCCGGCACAACTCATGCGTGTTCACCTCGTCCTCTGTGGCTCTTGAACGATTGAGTCTTGTCGGTACAATCGTAATGCTTCAAGTAGGCCGGGTGTTTAACCTGACGGTTTGAATGACATAATCCATCCCTCGAGTTCGTACAAGGGTTTGGCCGGATGTTCCAACCCCGTAGTTGACGTCTCATCACCAAGGCCCCCAACCGACTGCACCACAGGCTCTTCCTGGTCCACAATCGTACTTGAAAGCCTGGGAGAGCTCCTCCCCTCCAAGAGCTCTGGCCGAGGACGCAACTGGTCCACGGGCCTACGTATCGGCCCACCCCCCATATACATGTATCTGATTCGACACTGGTCCGGTCTGCTTTGTCACTGTACCCTGCAGCCATGGATCCCCTTGTCCATGGTTCTTTGCAAACACCACATCTTGAGGAACAAAACCACAATCTGTGCCACCACAACACTCCTTTTGATGCTCTTGTTGTTGACTTACACGCACATTCACTCTTGGGCGAAACAGATCCAGGCGCAATGTCAACTTACGATTGAACAACAATTTGGCCGGTTGGCGCCCCGTCGTCGTGTGTGGGGTCGAATTATACCTCAGTAGAAAACGGGCCAACTTATCCCTGACTGTCATTCTCCACAGTCATCATCTTCATTGCCCGTTTAAAGGTCTGTACCATCCTTTCTTCCAGGCCATTGGAAGCCGGTCAGACTGGAGCCGAAGTCGAATGATAAACTTCATTCCGAGCACAAAAGGTTCGAAATTCAGCAGTGGTGAAACAAGTGCCATTGTCCGACACAAGATGCTCCACTCGACCATGGGTTTTGAAAGGGTCCATCAGACATCCAGTTGCAGCTGTTGTAGCAAACACCGACCATGTATCAGATGCCACTATCTGGATTTCTTAAAATTTTGAAAATGCACCAGAAGCCACCAAGAACATTTGGCCCATTCGAAAAGACCTACATAATCCACATGGAGCCATTGACATGGTCTCGCGGGCAACTCCCATGGGTGCAATGCTGCTGCAGGAGGGTTCCTGGCATTCATTTGGCAGGTGTTGCAACCCTGCACCCATCTTTCAATATCCTGAGTGATGCTGGGCCACCACACATAGCCTCTGGCTAAGGCCTTCATACCGATCACCCCTGGGTGCATCTCATGCAATTCCTTCAATATTACTGCACGACCAGGCTTTGGAATGACAACTCGATGGCCCCTTATGATGCAATCATAGACAATGCTCAATTCCTCTTTCCGACTGAAAAAAGGTTTCAGTTCTTCGCATGAACAATGGTCAGACCATCCCGTCTGTAGGTACCTGAAGACCTGGCATAACACTCAGTCCCTCCTCGTCCAATTCTTAATATCTACTGAGGTAACTGGAGATGAGTAGGTATCCACCATGTGCCTGACCTTCTCAGTCTCCGGCACGTTGGGAGTTTTATCTGGGCTCTCTGGCAAGGGTAACCTACTCAGTCAATCACAATTACCATGAGCCTTCCCCGGTTTATACCTCAGCATGTATGAATATGCAGCGAGAACTATTCCCCAACGAATGACTGTTGGAGATGCCATCTGAGGAGTGGGTCGGCCTTCTCCCAATAAACCCAACAAGGGTTTATGTTCACTGTGAATCTCCACGTGGTGACCCCAAATGTATTGATGGAATCGCTTCACTCCAAAAATGACCGCTAACCCTTCTCTGTCCACTTGGGCGTAATTCCGTTCTGCTTGGTTAAGAGTCCTCGAAGCAAATGCATTGGGCCTTTGGGTACCATCGTCCATCACGTGTGACAAGACTACACCCACTCCATATGGTGAAGCATCTCCTGATAGCACCAGAGGCTTGTTGCTATCGTAATGCACAAGGACCTCTGCCGACGTCACCAACCGCTTTGAATGCTGAAAAGCTCGCTGCTGTTCAACCGCCAATTTCCACGCAATGCCCTTATGTAAAAAATGGTGCAGGGGTTCAAACACCGATGAAACCTTTGGAAGGAACTGCTCGTAATAGTTCAACATCTCCAGAACACCCATCAGCTGGCTCACATTCTGTGGCCGAGGAGAATCCACAATGGCCCGCACTGACTCCTGTACAGGCCGAGTACCCAACCTGTCAATCCGGTATCCACAGTATGTGACGGATTCTGTGAAGAAGCATTTTGCTCGGTTCATCCGAATGTATGCTTTTTGCAGACGATGAAACACTTCACCCAAGTGAACAAGGTGATCTTCCGAGTTCCTGCCTGACACAAGGATGTCGTCCACACGAGCCACTGCAAATGGTATCGATCTTAACATGCTTTTCATGAACTTCTGGAAAAAATTGCTGGAGCTGACGATATTCCATAGGGCACACGGTTGTAGCGATACAACCCACGATGCGTGTATTGATGGCAGTATAGTCCTTGGAGCCCTCTTCTTGCTCCAGCTGTTGAGCAGCAGTTAGGTCCAACTTGGACCATGTCTGACCACCGCTCATCACAGTCAATAGGTCTTCAACCTTCGGAATTGGGTACTGATCCACGACTACTACCTGATTGAATGTTGACTTGTAATCCCCACATATTCCAAGAGGACCATCGGGAACCACAGGAGATGCCCATTCTGAAGAATTGCTTTTCTCGATTATTCCTTCAGACTCTAAACCAGTGGTTCCCAACCTTTTTCTGATCGAGTACCACTTGGAGGTCCCATACCGTCGCCGCGTACCACGCTGGTTCCAGAAAACTCAATTCGATAAGATATCAATTTATTCACAAGTAGAACACACAAATGAACTAACTGTCAACAAAGAACAAAATTTAATGCGAGGCTGCATCTGTTTCTTCTCCACAGCTGGTCGATGTGGGGCATAACTTTGCTCACAGCACATCGGAAATCATGCCGGGCGAGCAAGACGGTTCCGCTCTTGACTTGAGTCGTCAGCTCTTTCAGTCGTCATGGCTGAAAACCCTGCTCGCACTCCCACGTAGAGGGAAATCAGTAGCTGGGGAACAGCGTGACGGGCTAGTGTCGGTACGAGGAGGCCATGTCACCCAGAAGTTCATAGGAGAGCATTCCTTGTGCTTCGTCTTTGCTGTCTCGTCAGCCTGGATATCTATGAGCTCCTCTTGTTCCCTGGTCCCGACAGGCAGATCGCCTGGTTCAACGGAAAACGGATTGGTGATGTTGGCACAACATGTAATGTCTGGGAAGTAATGCATCAACTCAGTCTGAGCAGTGAGGTGACGGACGATTTCTTGGGAAAATTCATCATTGGGCTCGTTCTCAAGGGTAGTCAGGAGTTCGAACATTCCGTAGCTTTGCTCTCCACGTTCTTGATCCAGAGGTCCAACTTCCGACAAACGCTCCAGCTTCGAGATGAAGTCTGAGACAGTGCAGTTGGGCCCTTGCAACGACAGGTTTAAGTGGTTGAAGACCCCAAAAATTGTCCGATAGGTAGGCCAACCTTGGATAAATTCCTCGTCCTCCAGATCTTTTTGAAAATCGTGTTCTTTCTCCGTGAAGAATACGAGGAGTTCATCCCTCAGTTCAAAGAGACGCTCGTCGTATTCCCCCGGGAGAGCCAGCGACCTCTGTGTGGTAGAGGAGACAGGTGTGGTCGGAGCCGAGATCTTCACAGAGCAGTTTGAACAGCCGAGTATTCAGGCGGATGTTTTGACGAAATAACTTTTTGATTAATCGGTTCAAGCATGATACCAAATTCGGAGGATACCTTATGCTAAGGGCGAATCTGTGTATGAAACAATGGACACCGGTGGCGTTTGGTGACACAGCTTTCACATGGGCTTGAAACCCTGACTTTCGACCGGCATAGACGGAGCCCCAACTGTCGTGTTTTTTTTTCTTCTTTTTTTAAAGTTGAGCCCGAAAGTGCTCGTGAACCACCTGGAAGGCCCTCGCGTACCACAGGTTGGGAACCACTGCTCTAAACGGTCAAATTCTGCCTCCAGTTTGGCTTTCAATGCAAAAGGCACAGGTCTAGCCTTGAGGAACTTCGGCCTTCCTCATTCTCTGATGCATAGCTTAGCCTTTATACCCCTGACCTGTCCTATTCCAGTATTAAACAAATATTTGTATTCCATTATCAGGTTTGCCCTGGGCATTTGCCCTTGTTCCCCCATCGTACTGCAACTGTTTGTTTTCTGAGCAATTCCATCTCAGCTTCTCCAGCCAGTTCCTGCCCATCAAGCTCAGTCCTGTTTTGGTTACTCGTCTCAAAATCCTTTTCTGTTCCTGGAACATCACCTCCACATGGACTTTACCAAGTACAGGGACTTGCTCACCTGTAAACGGTTTAATTATTCGATGACAAGGTAGCATGACAGGTTTCTGTGTGAGTGAGTCAAAAACTATTTTGTTGACGACAGAGCATGATGCCCCCGTGTCAATCTCCATCGGAACGTCCACACCTCTAGTGTTTAGTGCAGTGGTTCCCAACCTGTGGTACACGAGGGCCTTCCAGGTGGTTCGCGAGCACTTTCGGGCTCAACCTTTTCTTTAAAAAAAAAGAGAAAAGAAAAAAAACACGACAGATGGGCTCCGTCTATGCTCGTCAAAAGTCAGGGTTTCAAGCCATGTGAAAGCTGTGTCACCAAACGCCACCGTGTCCCATTGTTTTCATACACAGATTCGCCCTTAGCACTAAGGTACTCCTCGAATTTGGTATCATGCTTGAACCGATTAATCAAAATAGTTAATTTTCGG
>CM068955.1:8169272-8184075 GCA_035128595.1 Eptatretus atami
GGAGACACGCCTCGACAACCTGGACTCAAAACGTCGATGTTATTTCGTCATTGCACCATCAGATACTTCATGTGGACAGTTCTGTCTCCATGAAACAATAGGAACGTTATCACCACGAACTGAACCTTGCCATGATGTCGCTCACACGGTTTTGTTGTGGTTTATATAGATTCTGCGAGATCTGAACAAAATATAAAATACAAGTGGACCAGAAAGTACGAATTTATTAATTGCAAACTTTATGTTAATAGGTTTACATTTTTTTTCTCTGATGATAAACACCAGGAAAACGACCTGGAAATGGCAACAAGAAGCACGTGACCTCAGTGCGGCAAGACTTCCGGTAATGTGGTCTCGCGCACGTTGTTGGTGGATTGGGAGCAAGGAAATGATGAGGTGCGAATGTTGATGCGAGTTGTAGGCGTTGAGTTGGGTTAACAAGTTAAATTATCATTCTTGGTGTGTGGTGTGTGGTTGCGGTGTGGGTTGTGGTGTGGCGTGTGTGTGTGTGGTGTGGGTGTGTGTGGCGTGGGTGTGTGTGGCGTGTGTGTGTGTGGTGTGGGTGTGTGTGGCGTGTGTGTGTGTGTGTGTGTGTGTGCGTGTGCGTGCATGTGGGTGTGTGGTGTGCGAGTGTGTGTGTGTGCGGGTGTGGGTGTATGTGTGTGCGTGTGTGTGTGTGCGTGTGTGTGTGTGTGGC
This sequence comes from Eptatretus atami, assembly GCA_035128595.1. Lineage (NCBI taxonomy): Eukaryota > Metazoa > Chordata > Myxini > Myxiniformes > Myxinidae > Eptatretus > Eptatretus atami. Next base: position 8,169,970 of record CM068955.1, read on the forward strand.
GTGGTGTGTGTGGTGTGTGTGTGTGTGGTGTGGGTGTGTGTGGCGTGTGTGTGTGTGTGTGTGTGTGTGTGCGCGTGCGGCATGTGGGTGTGTGGTGTGCGGTGTGTGTGTGTGCGTGTGTGTGTGTGCGTGTGTGTGTGTGTGGCGTGCATGTGTGTGTGGTGTGCGGTGTGTGGTGGTGTGTGCGGTGTGTGTGTGGTGTGGGTGTGTGCGTGTGTGTGTGTGCGTGTGTGTGTGTGTGCGTGCGGTGTGTGGTGTGTGTGTGGTGTGGGTGTGTGCGTGTGTGTGTGGTGCGTGTTGTGTGTGGTGTGCGAGTGTGTGTGTGTGCGTGTGTGGTGTGTGTGCGTGTGCGTGTGTGTGCGTGTGTGTGTGTGCGTGTGCGTGCATGTGTGTGTGCGTGTGGTGTGGCGTGTGTGTGTGCGTGGTGTGTGTGTGCGTGCATGTGTGTGTGTGTGTGTTTGTCTGTCCATCCGTCTGTCTGTCTGTCCATCTCCATATGCGGGTTTCACAAGGTAGAACAGAGTTCTCGGTCTCCAAGTATCCACCATCGTGTGTGTGCGGTGGTGTGTGCGTGTGTGTGGTGTGGTGCGGTGTGGTATGTTGTGCGTGTGTGTGCGGTGTGGTGTGGCGTGTGTGTGGTGTGTGTGTGCGGTGTGGTGTGGCGTGTGTGTGTGTGTGCGGTGTGGTGTGTGTGTGGCGTGTGGTGTGTGTGCGGTGTAGTGTGTGGTGCGTGTGTGTGTGTGCGTGCATGTGTGTGTGTGTTTGTCTGTCCATCCGTCTGTCTGTCCGTCCATCTCCATATGCGGGTTTCACAAGGTAGAACAGAGTTCTCGGTCTCCAAGTATCCACCATCGTGTGTATGTGCGTGCATGTGTGTGTGTTTTGTCTGTCCATCCGTCTGTCTGTCCGTCCATCTCCATATGCGGGTTTCACAAGGTAGAACAGAGTTCTCGGTCTCCAAGTATCCACCATCGTGTGTGTGTGCGCGTGTGTGTGTGTGCGTGTGTGCGTGCATGTGTGTGTGTGCGCGTGTGTGTGGCGTGTGTGTGCGTGTGTGTGTGTGTGGCGTGCATGTGTGTGTGTTTGTCTGTCCATCTGTCTGTCTGTCCGTCCATCTCCATATGCGGGTTTCACAAGGTAGAACAGAGTTCTCGGTCTCCAAGTATCCACCATCGTGTGTGTGCGTGTGCGTGTGTGTGGTGTGCGAGTGTGTGTGTGTGTGTGTGCGCGTGTGTGTGTGTATGTGTGTGTGTGCGTGTGTGTGTGCGTGCATGTGTGTGAATCCGTCCATCCGTCTGTTTGTCCGTCCATCTCCATATGCGGGGTTCACAAGTAGAACAGAGTTCTCGGTCTCCAAGTATCCGTGTGTGTGTGTGTGTGTGTGTGTGTGTGTGTGTGTGTGTGTGTGTGCACAGCGCGGCGTGTGTATACTCTCAGGAGAGCCAGAAAACAACATCTGTCTAACCTCAAGAATGAATTTTCAAACTTGTCTCCCTCCTCTAAAACCTGGTGGCACCTTGTCAATTTTGTCTCTGAAGTATGCTCCCCTTCCATCCCTTCCCTCAAGCTGTACCCAACTGCTCCTGAATCCTGTGTCTTCTGCACTTGAAATGTGGAGAAATTTCTGGCAACCCTCGACTCTGACTCTGCAACGAGACGGACGGCATCAACTCACGAGTCCTAAAAACCTGCTCTGCTGCACTTCCTCTCTCTGCCCTTTTCACCCTGTAATTTGCACTCGTTCAATCTTCCATTTGCTTGGAAACTCATCAAGATCACTGCATTATGTAAAAAGGTGCAAAATTTGATCGCATTAACTACAGACCAATCAGCTTACTTCCAATCATCAGCAAGGTCATGGAATCCATTATCGCAGTTGATATGAAATCATTCCTTTTCTCCAACAGCCTCATCTCAGATCATGAATTCAGATTCAGACCTGGTCAATCTACCTTGGATACGCTGCTTCTACTCTCTCAACAATGGATGGAACTCCTCGATATCAGATATGAGATCAGGACCATCTCTCTGGACATATCTCAAGCTTTTTATACAGTCTGGCATCCTGCCTTGCTGTCCAAACTGTCTGCCTACGGCATCTAAGGCCAACTCCACCCGTGGATTAATGACTAAACAACGTGTGGCTCTCAACGGAACCCTTTCATCTCCTCTCCCTGTCAAGGCTGGAGTACCACAAGGCAGTGTTCTCGGTTCCATCTAATTCCTAATCTTCATCAATGATCTCACTGACTCTCTGGAAAATCCTCTTTATCTTTTTGTTGATGACTCCACTCTCTGCCGTGACATCTCTCATCCTTCTGGCAGACAGGGAGGCTGCAGCCTCTTCCCTCTCCTCAGACCTTGACAAAATCACAAACTGTTCAAACACAATTTTCTTGTGTATCCATATTGTCCACCCTTTGCATTGTCCCTTACCCCCTCATCGTTAACTGCATCGCTTGTTTGTCCGTCTCTGACTACTTTCTCCCTCCGCTCTGCTGTTGGTGTTTCCCTTTTCTCCTGCTCCCTTTATGTTGTGCTGCTCTTCCACAAGTCTAGACCATGTAACGAAATTTTAAAAAATACAAAAAAATAAAAAAAACAATTTTTTAATGGCCCGACATTTGCGGGATTTTTCAGGAAAGTATCCCACGCGAATCTCGGGGTCCGACAGAACTAAAGAAGTGGAGATTTTTTTTGAGAGTTACAACAGAGAAGCGCCAATTGAACAACATGCGAATATATTTGCTTTTTATTATTATTTATTTTTTAAACAGAGATTACGGTACCAGAAAGCATCAAAACAAAAAGTGTGTGTGCCATAATTACGCATACAGTACAGTTGACAGTCGCACCATCGTGAGTAGGAAGCAACGTGCTTGGCCAGCACGAAGAGCATTGTCTATGCGGTTCGCAACTACCGTACAATGCATCAATGTCCACAATTAAACATAAAATATGTTTCGTTGATACACGACTTTGAAGATGATGTTTAAATCCTTAACAAGGCCTTTTACGCACGCGCTGTCTGTGTGTTTTCACCGACTCGGTTCGATTCGCATGACATTTTTACCCTGCCATTGCTCGGGCAAAATCTCTGATTCAAATTGTTTTCACAATACTTGAATAATTCTTGTGAAGAGTTAAAAAATAAAGTATAAAAATAAGTGTCAGTATCCTGGACTCGTTTACCGTGCCAAAGCCAAAATACTCGTGGCGTTTCCACGTTGGACAGACAAGCACAGCGTTTGCTTGAACCATGCCAGTCGTCTACCATCACCAGTGGTTGCTGCGAGCCTTCCGGCAATGTCTTCAGCCAGTGGTCTTTTAAACATAATTTTCAACATTTATATGGAGTAGCAATTTCAGGATGGCTTAACCATACTTGTGTTCCTGGATGGAAATCGGAATCACGGAAATATCTGTAGATGAGAGGAGTCGAGTTCGTAGTGCTTCCTGTGAGTACATTATAAGGTCAGCTGTGGATGCGAACTTACACGGACACACACCTAAGTGATTCGTTCCACCTTCTGAAACCCGCCATATGGAGACGCACACACACACACACACACACACACACACACACACACACAATCAAAAAGAAACACACACACAAATAAATAACAAACACAAAAACACCCATAAAAACAAACACAAATACGCAGGCACCCACAAATACAAACAAAAACAAACGCACAAACACCCACACACACAAACAAAAACAAATACGCAAACACCCACCACACAAACAAAAACAACACACACACACAAACACCACACACACAAACAAAACAAATACGCAAACAAACACACAAACACCCACACACACAAACAAAAACAAATACGCAAACAAAACAAACACACATACACCCACACATACAAACAAAAACAAATCGCAAACACCCACACATACAAACGCCTACCTACACAAACGCCTACACACACAAACACCCACACACACACAAACACCTACACACAAACAAATACAAAACAAATTCGCAAACACCCACACACACAAATGCCTACCTACGCAAACACTTATACACACAAACGCTGCACACACACAAACGCGCCAACACACCAAACGCCAACACACACACACAACCCCACGCCCCAAACGCCCACACGACACAAACGCCCCCACACACACACACACAACCACCACACACGCACAAACGCCCACACGCGCACAAACGCCCACACGCGCACAAAACGCCCACAACGCGCACCAAACGCCCACACCGCACAAAACGCCCACACGCGCCACAAACGCCCACACGCGCACAAACGCCACACGCGCACAAACGCCCACACGCGCACAAACGCCCACACGCGACACAAACGCCCACACGCGCACAAACGCCCACACGCGCACAAACGCCCACACGCGCACAAACGCCCACACGCGCACAAACGCCACACGCGCACAAACGCCCACACGCGCCACAAACGCCACACGCCGCACAAACGCCCACACGCGCACAAACGCCCAACACGCGCACAAAACGCCCACACGCGCACCAAACGCCCACGCGCCACAAACGGCACCACACGCGCACAAACGCCCACACGCGCACAAACGCCCAACACGCGCACCAAACGCCCACAAGCGCCCACGACGCGCACAAGCGCCCACACGCGCACAACGCCCACACGCGCACAAAACGGCCCAACACGCGCACAAACGCCCACACGCGCACAAACGCCCACACGCGCACAAACGCCCACACGCGCACAAACGCCCACACGCGCACCAAACGCCCCACCGCACAAACGCCCACACGCGCCACAGGCGCACACACGCGCACAGGCGCACCAACGCGCCACAGGCGCCCACACGCGCACAAGCGCCCACACGCGCCCACGCGCGCCCCACGCACGCACAAGCGCCCACACGCGCCCACACGCGCACAAACGCCCACACGCGCACAAACGCCACACGCGCACAAACGCCCCACAAACGCGCACAAACGCCCACACGCGCACAAACGCCCACACGCGCACAAACGCCCACACGCGCACAAACGCCCACACGCGCACAAACCCCACACGCGCACAAACGCCCACACACGCACAACGCCCACACCCACACACACAAACAAAAACAAATACGCAAACACCCACACGCACAAACAAAAACAAATTCGCAAACACCCACACGCACAAACAAACAAACAAATTCGCAAACACCCACATGCACAAACAAAAACAAATTTGCAAACACCCACACGCACAAACAAAAAACAATTTGCAAACACCCACAGCACAAAAAAAACAAATTCGCAAACACCCACACGCACAAACAAAAACAATTCGCAAACACCCACACGCACAAACAAAAACAAATTCGCAAACACCCACACGCACAAACAAAAACAAATTCGCAAACACCCACACGCACAAACAAAAACAAATTCGCAAACACCCACACGCACAAACAAAAACAAATTCGCAAACACCACACGCACAACAAAAACAAATTCGCAAACACCCACACGCACAAACAAAAACAAATTCGCAAACACCCACACGCACAAACAAAAACAAATTCGCAAACACCACACGCACAACAAAAACAAATTCGCAAAACCCACACGCACAAACAAAACAAATTCGCAAACACCCACACGCACAAACAAAAACAAATTCGCAAACACCCACACGCACAAACAAAAACAAATTCGCAAACACCCACACGCACAAACAAAAACAAATTCGCAAACACCCACACGCAAAACAAAAAAACAATTCGCAACACCACATGCACAAACAAAACAAATTTGCAAACACCCACACGCCAAACAAAACAAATGCAAACACCAACAGCACAAACAAAAACAAATTCGCAAACACCCACACGCACAAACAAAAACAAATTCGCAAACACCCACACGCACAAACAAAAACAAATTCGCAAACACCACACGCACAAACAAAAAAAAATTCGCAAACACCCACACGCACAAACAAAAACAAATTCGCAAACACCCACACGCACAAACAAAAACAAATTCGCAAACACCCACACGCACAAACAAAAACAAATTCGCAAACACCCACACGCACAAACAAAACAAATTCGCAAACACCCACACGCACAAACAAACAAACAAATTCGCAAACACACACACGCACAAACAAAAACAAATTCGCAAACACACACACACGCACAAACAAAAACAAATCGCAAACACACACACGCACAAACAAAACAAATTCGCAAACACCTACACACACAAACGCCTACACATACAAACAAAAAAACCACACAAACAAAAACAAAACAAATACACAAACACCCACACACACAAACAAAAACAAACACACATAGTAGACTCACAAACACACACACAGAAACACTTTCCCGACCACATGGATCATCAGCTGGCACCATTCTTCTTCATCGAGGTTTCAATGGTGGATACTTTCAAAGCACGCACGCATGCACGCGCACAACACACACACACACACACACACACACACACACACACACACACACACACACACACACACACACACACACACACAACACACACAATCCTTCTGGATGAAGTGGATTGTAGTTGATATTTGTTCTCATCGGATCTCTGACATTTCCATTTGTTACTGGAGTTTGTCAGGGTGTGTACTGGCCACCACACTTTTCAGCGGTGTTATGGACTGGATTCTGGGGAGGATGTCGGAGAGGTCAAGCTGCGTGCATCATTTGCGAATGTCAAGATCTCTGACCTTGATTTCGCAGATGATGCAGTCATCTTTGCGGAGACTCTCGAGATCCTTTTGGGGGCCTTTGAGGTGCTGATTGTGTCGTCGGAGCTGCTGGGATTACGGGTTTCCTGGGTCAAAACTAAGATCCAGTCTTTCAATGACATCTTGGACGCTGCTATCTTGTCTGTACCTGTTTGTGGTGACGATGTTGAAGTCATGGAGAGATTCACTTACCTTGGCAGTGATGGTCATGTCTCTGCTGACTGTGAGCCAGAGGTCAATAGACGTCTGGGTTGGGCCTGGGGAGTCGTGGATTCACTGGATAATGGGGTGTGGCACTGCCGTACCTGTGCGAGAGGACGAAAGTCCGAGTCTTCAGCTCCTTGGTGCTTCCAGTCTTGCTCTGTGGATGTGAGACTTCGACTTTGACCAGGGACTCTGAGACAGAGACTTAATCCCTTTGGTACCAGGTCTCTTTGAGGAATACTTGCCTATCGCTGGTCAGACTTTGTGTCCAACGAGATTGCTGAGAGAAAGTCAAATGAGATTTGTTACCTGCATAGTCCGTGAGCATCAGCTGCAGCTGTATGGACATGTGGCTCTTTTTCCTGACGCTGATCCTGCTCACCAGATTCTCTCAGCGAGGGAGCCTCGTGAGTGGAGGAGGCCAATGGGCCGACCATTGCCTCGCGGTTACAGCAGGTTTATCAGCATCTCAAGGAGATGGGGATGGGCCAGGCATCTCCCTGGGGATGGCCAGACGGAGGCCCCTGGAGTACCGGTGGAAAGTGGACGCAGCGATGCGCTGCTCTGGCACATGCTCCCATATCTGACCTGACGTGAGGTTAGTTGTTGACCTTTGGCCTTTGTTTACCTTTTGACCTGAAAAACAATCTTTTTGCTTCTTCCTCATGACAAACTCTACCATGCAGTGAAGTTTTGTGAAGATTGGTTTTAAATTGTAACCTGTCTGCGATAAACAAACAAACAAACAGACAGATAGACAGAGAGATATAATAACAAAATCGACTGACCACACTGCTTGAAAAATCTTAGATTTTGCAAGTAACAAATGGACCAAATGCAATACCCTCTTCTTCGGCGAGGGTGATTTCACGTGAGTTCGTCTATAAAGTATGTACAATTGGAATGTGAGTACATCTCCAAAGTATTGTTATGTTTTGGGTAGATGAAGGGATTCTAAAGATAGGATTGTGTGGAGTTGTTTGGTCTGTGGACGTGTAGGAGACATCTCGATGTAATTTAGTAGGGAGACTGTGAGCTTAAGTGTTACTTGACACCACACGGGGGGTGGTGCCGTGTTCGATAGGGATCAAGGATAACTTCCCCAGTATGTAATTGCCCCCCTATGACTTTCCCTATGTTTTTATAACTAAAACCACGATAACAAACAAGCAAAGTGTGCCGAGGGGGCAGAGCTCCCGCCTTCCTGGGTTTCGTGCGAGCAGGCCACGCCCCGGAGGCGGAGGTTTGATGGGCGTGACGTGAGATGCATGAAGAGGAAGAAGGCATGGGAGGAGCAGATAAGAGAGGAAGGTTGCCGAGGAAGAACGATGGGACGCTCGCGGTCGAGAGAGGACGTCAATCGGAGGACACGGAGGATCTCGCTTTTGCTTTCGGCACGCCGAAGGCTGCACGATTCTCGTGTTTGTGCGGTGTGAATTGGCTCGCGTGCTGAGCAGGACGTTGGCCGTTGGCCGTTGACGGTTCGGTTGAGCCGTGAAGTGTGTAAGATTCTGATGAGGGAAGGAGAGTGTGCCTCGTGTCCTCCTCACGGGGCCTCAGAGATCGTCTCGTCGTGTCGGCCATCGTTGTGAACGGACCGGGTGCATGAGAGGAACGGTCGGCATATTCGCTCGTGAAAAGAAGCTGCATGGAGTCTTTGAGCCTTGGTGTTAATTACCGCTCACGAATTGCCTGACGTACGTTCTATTTCATTTCCCCCTTGTCTGTATTTAAGTCTACGTGGAGGGGCCTCAATTAGATTTAGATTTAGTGTACCTCACGTTTTCCTTTCATTATTATAATTTAAATTATTGTCATAATACATATTTGACTATTGTTATTGAATTATTATTTAGTTAATTCGATTTGCTTGTGTCCGTGCATTTGTGCCGTTCTGGTGCAGCGCTTAACTGCTTTCACGCGCGCATTAATCTCCGAGAGTCTCGGCTGTCGACCTCCAAGGGAGAAGTTTGGCGATCCATCCAGGTCGGGGTTAAACCCCCCTGGACACGACGGTATGTCCAGTGAGAATGTGGTGTAATGAGAATGTGAGTACGTCTACAAAATACGTACTGTGAAACCACACAAAAACGAGTCTGCGTGAGGTTATGCAATCTTTGATTGCTCATTCTCAGTTAACACTTTAATTTGTGATCGTCTGTGTTTACCCTTCCATTTTAAGTCCTGGTTATTACATATTCGATACTGCATCCCATTACCTCCTAACTTTGCATTTCTTTTGTGTCTCCCCCTCCCTCTTTGCCTCCGTGATTTGCTTCTCTTTCATTCTCTTTCTCGGAGAATGCAGCTTCTAATGTTGCACCAGCTTTTACGGACACTGCTCTCTTGTAGTTCTCCATCGCTCTTTTATTCCTCTTCTCTGCGTTACATCCGCTGTTCTTTTATCCCTCACTGCCTCTCCTCGAATTATTTTTGCTTTCTTTCCTGCCGCAGCTCTTTTTACGTCTGCATGGCTTCTCGATTTCCCCACGAGGCTCCATTCCCCCCAGAACCGATTTTCTCTGATGTTGGGGATGAAGAGAACAAGAATAAGAGACGTTTTGCGGCCAATAATGCAGACGACGACGACGACGACGATGATGATGACGGAGAACGAGAGAAGCAAAAAAGGACGAAGTGGGATGAGACGAACAAGCTTGAAAACGACAGAGATGTTGAAAAAGGACGACAAGCAAAAGTGGAAGGCGCAAGGGGGAACGAAGAGTTGATTGAAGATGGTGAGAATAACTTTGGGAAAGAGACAAAAACTGCTTTGCAGGCAGAGGAAAAGAAGGCATGTGTGAAAGTGCAGGAATCTGCTGCAGACAAGTTCACAAGAATTCCCAAAAGGAAGGTTGCTATCTACCTGGTATATTGCGGGAAAGGTTTCTACGGCATGCAGGTACGTAATTAAACCAAGTCTTCATTTATTTTACTTGTCTTTAAAAAAAAAAACTTTTAATTTGTTTTCTTCTCTCATTTAAGATGTGTATTTTTATTTATTTTCTTGCTTGCTTCCAAGTTCTTCCCGAGAGATAGAAGGATCTCACATTCTGCCCAACAGTATTCGATTTGTTTGAAATGTTTGTAAAGTAAATATTTAGTCTCGTCCCCAACGGGATGTGAGACTACTGCAACGTCCGATCAAAAGGAAACTTTAAAACACAGGAGGGACTCCCCCATGGAGAATACTTCATTGATGACTCTGACATCATATGTCATATGGTATGGTAGCCATATTGGATTAAAGGTTTAAAAAAAAATGGACATCGGTTTCGACTCTGAAACTGCTCAACCGAAATAATTGAAACTTGACATATGTCATCAACTCCTCACGGGGTATATAGGATGATAACGATGACGTCATCGGTGAAGTGGTATTCCAGCCATAATTTGTTCAATCAATATCCTTAACTGAAAAATCTGAAACTTCATTTATCTGATCTGTGACCCAATGTGAGTGAAGAACGAAACTTATGACGTCATCGGTCATGTGGTGTGGTGGCCACATTGGATTGAAAATGAAAATGGGAAAAATATTCTTCTCCAGAACCGCCTAACAGATCGATGTGAAACTTCATGCATATGATCAACGAGCCATGAGGAATATAGTTTGAAATTTTTTTCAGAATTCTCCTTCGTTGACACAATTTCGGCTTGATGTGCACAAAAGTGGTTGTTAAATAGCCAAATAAACAATCAATAAAGCTATGGATAATGGCAATGTTCGTGACATTAACGGGTGCACGGATGGTGCGGGTATACGAGCCGTAATAACAGTGGATCATGATGGTAGCGTGTTCAGTTCGCGATGGTATTTTTGTTCAGAATGAGCGCACGAGCCGAGATGATGCGCTTGCTCTATGAGTGCAGTTCTCGTTATTAATACATGATTGAACTGCATGATTGAAATGAATACAAACGTGAAAGATTGGTGTTGAACACACGTTTCGATCTCAACATTGTAATTTACACAACACATTTTATTGTATCCTTTGACAAGGCTTCACAACCAACGGTCCATCCATCCATTGGTACCATACTGCGTGCAGAGCGTTGGTGCTGCCTCAGCGGTCTTCCAGTTATGGAAGTAAATGAAACTCGGTGAATTTCCTCGTAATTTCGATGAAGACAGCAACTTGTTACATTTCTGTCCAAGATTACTGGGAAATGTATTTGTACATGTACGTTACCAGGCTCGTTGATGTAATGGTTGGAATCTCTGCTCTGAGCCTGGAAGGTTGGTGGTTCAAACCTCGGCCTAGTCATACCAAAGGCTTTAAAAAAGATGGAGCACAGACAAACAACCATAAGTTGGTGACACAAGCACAGTCTTTTGGGCCTAATGACCTTCCTGCATTGAAGTTCCTCACGGAAGAACATGTGTATTACATATGTACAATATTATGTTGGGTCGTGGTCCATGTTTACACCGCATGAAGGTCTCTTGCTGGATTGATGATTCTCTTTGATCAGAATTTTTCCCTTTTAGATGCATCCTTCAATGTGATTACTTAATCCGTTTCACATGATGACATGTAAGGGATGTGAAATTGTCGCACGATTGGGTCTTCTGCCTTTGTTAAAGTTGATCCTGATTTTGCTTCCCCTCCCCTTTGGTCTGTTACCGTAGCGAAATCCCGGCTCTTCTTTCCCAACCATTGAGCAAGCGTTGCTGAATGCAATGGAGGAGGCCGGAGTGGCTCCTCCGTCACATGCACAAGAACCCAAGAAAATGAGCTTTCAACGCTGCGCCAGAACAGATAAGGTGAGAGAATGAGATTTGTTTCATTCTCGTATACATTGCGAGGTTATGGCAGTGAGCATGCTCTTCAACTTCAATTCCGCAATCAAATCTCTTGCGTAATTTGGACTCCTTCCCTCAAATTAGAAAGCCCCTAACTTAGCCGTGTTACTCTCAGGATATCCAGAACACGTTTACTTGAACAAGAGAAATATCAAAGTTTACCGAAGGCTTTGAGCAACGGCAGCCAAGCTGAGATTATTCCAATGAACATCTCCAGCATAAGTTAGCCAAGAAAATCGATTATTAGATTTACAACCAAGAAAATCGATTATCTTTTAAACCAAGTATATTAGCTGCTGTGCTTCCTCCACTCCAATCGGCTCTTTGACCACGTCCTCGTCAAAGTGGACATCTCTCTGGTTGTTATCGGAGAACCATCTCAGCGCCGTCGAGTCTGGCATTTCACTCAAGCCGACTGGCAGGGTCTCCAAGCAGCCCTCAAACTTATTGACTGGTCTCCTATCACTACTTTCTCCAACATCAACTCATCCTGGGAATTCTTTCAAAGAAACTTGCTCTCCCTCATGCACAGATTTATCCCCTCTCGTCTTCGGTTGTCCTACCCTTCCTCCCACCCTTGGTTCACTGAAGCTTGTGGCGAGGCAGTTGTCCTGAAACAACTTGCCTTTCTGAAATCCGAATTATGAAGACAACAATTAACGACACACAGACACACACCACACGAGGAAGTACGTTTGTCATGTTAGTAATAGAAGATTCTCCACAGTTCGATAAATGGAGATATGTGAAAAATAATTCTTGGTGATTTGTGACTCATCGTGTGCTCGTCCATGCCGTGGGATATGTGATATGATCATTGTGAACGTTCAAATGGTGTGAAACAGCAAAATGATACCATTATTCACACACGGACATGTACATTAGGTGCTGTTCGCGTTATTTCATCAATGGCGTCTCATTTCGTGCTTTCACTTTTAGTGAACGTGATTATTCATCATTGAAATTGTGCCGGCAAGGAGAGCTTGACATTAAATGTCGTGCTCTTGTGGAGTTGCACCGACGTTTCACTTCTTGTGCTGTTTCCACAGGGTGTATCAGCAGTGGGACAAGTAGTGTCGTGTAAACTGTCGATGATGAACAACATGCAAGAGAAAATCAACGACAGGTTACCTCAAAAAATCCGCATCATGGGTGAGTGCACCAGCCGTCTCTTTCTCACATTCTCACGCGCAGCTGTCCGTCTCCTACCTCCTTCCTGTCTCACTTGACTCTCGTCGTCGTCGTCATCAACACGCAAACACTAATCGTAACATTTTGAACCTCAGGGATGCGCAGGGTAAGCCGTGGGTTCAACGCCAAGAATGCGTGCGATGCTCGGACATACCTGTACTACATACCCACCTACTGTCTGACTCCCAGGACTTTGGAAGGAGGAGATACAGACTTTGAAAAAGGTAAACATGAAAAAGGCAAAAAGGTAAGTCGTCTGCATTGGATACGTCACACTTGAGACTGTTTGGTCGAACCTTCTGGAGTTGGTTCCTGATTTTGGAATTTTCCTCAAGAAGGTGAGACTATAATAGGAGATGGGCTTCCCAGGCCACCGCAGGCATGAGCGCGTTCAAATAATTTGTGTGTTGTTTATTGATTAATTAAATATTGTTACGGCTGTGGAAATTCGCAAACCACCATTCAGGACCCGTAGGTGAGATATCTTGATAGGTGCATGTGTAGTTGGTCCAAACCCGTTGTGTGGAGGGAATTTCTGTGATCCATCGGGCTGCGATCCTTTGAGTTAGGCGTTTTTCTTTTTCTATCCTTTATTTCAAACACACAACATTTCAACAACCACGCCACCCCCATCACAGCGCCAACCACGCCACCTCCACCATCTACGCTACTACATCTTCACCACTACGAACGGTAAACAAAGGCGCCGAGGAGGAACTGCGAGGATGCGCAGGTTTCCTCGCCTGTTTCTTCCGTTGACTTCCCCGCGCTTTGGAGTGGAGGAAGAGCGATGCAGGTCAAAGGTCAGAGGTCATGTGAAGGTGGGGCCTGATTCTGGGGAATAATGCTCTGGCCCGGAGCCAAAAACTGACTCCCCCGGCCCCGGACGGGCGGGGTGGAGGGAAAGCGTGAGGGCACGTCCCCTTCGAGAGGCTTCTCCAAGAAGCTCGAAGGGAGGCGGGCCGAGAACGGGCAGGCGAAAGGGCGGAGCCCCGCGCAATAAAAGACGGACACGGCCGGGCGCGCGAGCGCTCTTTCTTTCCTCTTCGTCTTGGCTGGTGGTTCGGTTGGTTGTTGGTCCGAGAGTCTGGTTTTCGAGGGAAGAGGTCCTGCGCCGGCGCCTTGGCGAGCGGCCCTGTCACGAAGGCACGGAC
>CM068955.1:8188998-8202401 GCA_035128595.1 Eptatretus atami
CCTGTTTGAATCTCGTGAAGTCTGTGACCGCTTCTTTAATTAATTACATTTTCTTCATCCTGTCCTCAAGTTCACGACCAAATTGGAATGTTCTAATTGCTTACCCTTTCTGGACGTCCTCGTAGAGAGATCAGCATCATCGTTGACTACGTCCATCTAAAGAAAGCCCACTTTCACCGGCCAGTATACTCGATGGGACTCTCTTAGTTCAACGAGATACGATATTGGTTTGATCAATGTATTAGTAAGTCGAGCTAAGAGGATATGTTCCAATTCCAAGCTTCATACAGAGATGGACAACATTGCCGGCATCCTCAGTGAGAGTGGATATCCTGAGTATATCATCAGGAGGTTTATGCACAAATTCCTCACTCCTATAGATGACCGGAAGATGGGTCCTGAAAAGTGCCCGGTCTACATCAAGATTCCTTGGAAAGGGAAAATGTCGCAAAAATATGAGGAACAAATCAAAAGATGCGTCTCAAACACGTATCTGGCTGTTCGTCCAAGAGGGATTTTCACCTCTCGACGTCTGATTCCTGCAGTTAAGAAGGATGTTCTGCCTGCCTCAAAACTTAGCAATACTATTTATGAGTTCAAGTGCCGATGTGATGCTAGTATTGTTGCGAATTCGCGCCTCGGCGTGCGATCGGCCACGCGACTCGAACCGCGACCGCCTCGCCCACCGGACGGACAATTCAGTCGTGACCCTCCCGGCTAACGCCGGGATCCAGTCACGGGTGGGCCTTTCGACCTCACCACAATCGTGCCAATCGGCCACCCGCGTAGGTAGGGTTGTTCGCCAAACTCGACCTACCTAAGTACCCACGCGGATGGTAAACCGGGCGATCGTACCTCGCCGCAGGTCGACTCCGGACACGAGGCGCTTGGCGGGCCGTTCCGTACTATCGGGATAACGAGCGGTGTTATCGTCGACCTCGACGATTCAGATTATTTACCGGGCGTTTGCACCCACTACGAACCCTTTACGTGAAGCAGGATGGAGGGTCAATTAAGAAAAGACGAAGCGAAACGGGAAAACAGTTCACACAATGCACATTTATTTCGCGGCACACGGAGCACACATATAGCACACGTAAAGCAAACAGCATTATTTACAGTCACAATAAGCAATTGCACATATATCACATAGAACAAAAGAAATGCACATATAAAAGGAGTTAAAACCGACTACACGACACACGGACCACTTATACAGTTACTACCTTACAAAACACGGCGCCACAACACGCATTCACACCGAAGCAAAGAAAAGACCCCCTCAAAGCAAGGGAGTCAGACTGGGCCCGTGGGCCTATGCGCGTGGAACCTGGATGAGCGGCCAGGCCACGAGACCGAAGGGTCCTACCCGCGCCCTCGTGGCGAGCCGCAGAATGTCGCTGCACGGCGGTGCCCAGTTCCGTTGGCACCTGCTTGGAGTAAAGTGGAACGGGGCCCCTTGTCGCACTCTCTCAGCGCGGGGGAAAGGGGGAATTGTTGATGCTCTGGGGAGGGAGTATGGCTGGCTTGCTCGACTCAACGCGACCTCGTCGTCCCGGACCCGAGCCTCCAGGTCCTCCTCAGCCGATCGCCCTCCGCTGCCGTTCGCCCCCGTAGCCGTCTGCCCCACCTCTGCTTCGAGCTCCGTCTCCCGACTCCGCCCACCGACACTGCTCGAGCTCCGTCTCCCGAATCTGCCCCACCGATCTCCTCACCGATCTGCCAACTCGACTCACTCGCTCGCTTTTTATCGGCTTCAGGAAACCACCATATGCAAATTCTCGGATCCAAACGACCTCAGGCGGAGCCACGCTCGCCGATTGGACGAGGAAAAAGGGGCGTGTATCATTCCTGATCCTCAAATTTGCATATGCCGATTTTCGTCAGGCGCGTCTGGAGGCGGGGCCAAGCCGCCCCGCGCTTCCTATGTTGGTGGATCAGATGTGGGCGTGTAGCATTCCTGATCCGAATTCTCCTCAAAAACCCGCCATCTGCACTCGCGTCTCGCGTGTATCGCTGAAGACAGCCCGACGCTCGGCGTCCACAGGTGGTGCGGAATGGCCGTAGGAGAAGGTGGTGGAGGGTTTCGGCGGTGTGTCCGATGGCCATGGAGCTGCTTGGAATGGCGGTGATGTGAGGTTTGCGGTAGCGGTGTTGAAGGTAGGTTGTGCTGCTGGCGTGTTGTTGTTGTTGTTGTATCAAAACAAAGTAGAACAGAAAAAACGCCTAACTCAAAGGATCGCAGCCCGAATGAATCACATTAATTCCCTCTATACAATGGGTTTGGGCTAACTACACATGTACTTAAGAAATATATCTCACCTACGGGACCTTTATGTGTTTGCGAATTTCCAGAGCCGTAACACTACCCCCTCCCCTTTTTACAGACTCGCCCAGTCGTCAAATTATCGTGTGCCATCATGTGTAGTTCTCCCTAGTACGTTTTACCTACGGATCCCTGAGTGCGACATTCATGGTATTCGTGTCCCCAAAATAAATAACCTGAGGCTGAGTAACTAACTAAACAAACTCACTCACACGGACGACTTAAATAAAATTGCCGGCGCTAACATATACATGCCGGGGGCGCACTCATATTACAATACACAATACACAACTTAACCTTATAATTTACACTAACTCCATGGCCAGGATCAATGGACTCTGCAGGAAAAAAGGTGAGAGTCAACAGAAAACCGGTGCACGGGCCGCACTGCAGGCCCGTGTTGCAGCTGCCAACAGGACAGTTCCTGCAGCTTGCAAACTGTTGCTTGCGGATCCTGGCGCACATGGAATTGAACAAGGGGGCAAAGCAAAATTGAACGGGGCAAACGTAGATGTGGGCAGTGGGCATGGCATGGCAAAAACAGGCAGGCAAGGCATGGCATGACAAGGCCGCAGGCAAACATAGCCCGCTGAACAAGGCCGCTGCAGGCAACACAGCCGGCAGACGAACTGGCCGGCACAGGCCTTGCAGAACAACACAGCAGACGATCCGGCCGGCACAGGCCCTGCAGTAAAAACAGTCGTTGGTCGATCCGGCCGGCACAGGCCTTGCAGCAAAACAACAGCTGCCGATGAACTTGGCCGCCCCTTGCCGTGCAGTGCAGGTTGTGGAGGGAGTACGGTGGTGCTGGCCACTCGCAGAAGGCGGCTCGGACCTACCCTACGGTCTCCCTCCCACCTATCGCCTTTGCCTGTCACTGTCCATACCCACCCCCTTAATTGTAAAACCCAATTTAGCCCCAACTAATTTTTTTTGTTTGTTTGTTTTTATGTTTACTTCCCTACTTCCCCACTATAATTCGTCCCCAACCCCCTTTACTGTCCTTGTTCGGTAACCTATCGTGTCACCTAGCCTACTCCCAACCCCACGTTCCCTTCCCGAGGGAATAAGGGAGCTAGCGTCCTGTGTCGAGGCCCAACAAGCCTCAAGATGGCCTCCCCAGACCTCAGCGATCTAACCCAAAGTGGGTCCAGCGGCCCACAACGAGAGCGAAGGGATGGATGGTGCGGAGGGTACACTTCCTATCTACCCTAACCGTTAACCTTTAAACTACCCCGGGCTTTCAACAAGCGCCTCTCGCTTAAGCTATTGGTTCTAAAAACCCAGATTCCCGTCGCCTGTGTTGGTGTCCACTCAAATTTCGGGCCTCGCCCTCTAATTTCCCTCGTGCCCTTGCACGGTTTCGTGGCTGGACGCGTGGCTCCCTTTGGCAGGCACGACCCTCTGCCGAATCTCCAACAATGGCACCCCCGGGCACTACACTGCCTCCGAGCCTACCAGCTCCCTAAACACCGGGGAGTGCCCCCATGGCAACTCCCCTGAAACGCACACGTGGCAGGCTGGCGCCCCGGCCCCTTTCCGAGGGTCACCCGTGCCCACGACACTGCCACGCGGCCAACGGCGCTCCGGCCCCCGCACCAAGCGGGCGCACCCGTGCCCACTACGCTAACCCGGCCCCCATGGGCCCTTGGCCTACCACGGCCGACTAGCCCGTGCCCGGGTACCCACTCAGCGATACTCACCGTTCGCAGCCACGCTCCCAGCCCGTCAACAGGGCTCCTGCACCCTTCCAAAGGGTATCGAGCCTACATTCCCACCAACAACAAAACGACTCCATTTTTATCAATTTGACTAACCCAGCTAACTCACTCTACACTGACCCCGGGGTCCCTTGGCGGGAGTCACTCCTCCCCCAATCACTCATCGCACCATGCATTCCACATTCGCTCCATACACACAGACCCGCTGGCCTCACTCACTCCTCATGTACTCACCTCACAACTCACTAACCTTCAACACACACCGCTGAATCCTGCCATCCTTCTATCTACCTCCCCTAACTACTTCGTGCTCCCACGTCGTCCCTTAAACTACAGCACGTTCCTTTTAACCCTACGTAGCTAAGTTACGTCCCCTCTACACATCCACAGTCTGTCACTGTCCTCCAAATCTCTAAAATAATTTTCCCAACCTAAATCTCACTAAAATCCCTCTACCTAATCCATTCCACGGCCCCATGAGGACTTACCCTGCCCCATGAAGTCGGTCTAACTAACACTAACCCTTCCCCCTAACTAGTTTCATCCTGTGCCCAGGTAAGGGGTCTTCCACCCCTTACCCGGGAATCCTGTTCACCCGAAAGCGAGGCTTGCTTTTGTTAATTTTGTCTTTTTTTTTTTTTTTTTTTCAAATTCTGCGCAGCACCAGCGCGGCAACTCACAGCTCGCGCACTTTGCACCTTGCCCGTGACGTCATGCAGCTGCACGCGTACCTCGTCCCTCTTGGACGGTACCATCCGGCAGGGATTCACCCTCCTGCCGGATTCCAACCCCACGTGCAGCCATGACGTCACCCTGCGCACCCCCAAAAGCAACCCTCGCACTCCGAGGGGCTCCCCACGCGAACACATGTGCTCTGCCCGTTGGAGCCTAACACACGCTCGCGTGGAGAACCCATCCGGTCCAAACCGTATCCGGCCTAAACTTTGTCCGTGCCCGGATCGGCAAATCCACCGCTGGCGTTTCCGGACCGGGCTTCACTCCCGCAAGCGAGCACGTGGGGTCTCGTGCGCTGCACAGCACGACCTCGCGCTCGCTGCTGGGTGAACCCGGCACGGTCCCCACAACAGCTACGGCCGCTACCCGCCTTTGTCCCTCTGTCGCCGTCGTCTCCGTTCCACCCACGCACACCTGCGTGTTACGACGCACAGACTCCACTCCATCACACTCACATTCACACCGGAGACGCGGCTGCATGCTCACGCATGCCGACCGACATCTCCCTTACATACAGAGACCTTACGCACACGTCTCCCTCACACGGACCCTCTCACTCACACCCAACCTTTCACCTGCCCAGGGGTCTCACTCACACCATGCGTGCCGGAAAGCACGCATCTCCGCACACTCGCAAACACACACCCCTGCACAACCACACTGATTCGTATCCCTACAAGGGTTCCCGGGGGCTCTGTACCCCCCAAGCTACACGTGCACCTATCCACAGCACTCGTCCCTTCAACTCCGCTTGGCAGACCGAACCCACCTGGTCGTGATTCGCCTCAAGGGGCATACTCCCTCCCCTCGTTCCTGGAGGCAGCCATCCAGCTGCTCCACCGGGTCCCTACCCAGTCCGCGAGCTCACCCCCATTATCCTCCACTACTTCTGTGTGTGTGTGTTCTGTTCCTTTAACCCCGTCATTATCATGCAGTCTCTCCTCTATTTTCTCTTTCTTCCGCATCTCTATACATTTGTTAGTTTCTGTTTCTTTCTGGAGTTTTCCATCTCTCTGGATTTCATTTTACTCTCTCCTTCAGTTCATTAATTTCAAACTCGTATAGTTTTTGTTTTCTCTCCCACTCTTCCTCATGCTCCTCATTTTCCAATCTCATCGTTTCTCTCAATTGGCTCATTTCCTTCCTGTGTTTCATTCGCTGTTCTCTCATTACCCTTCCTTGCTTCCTCTCCTGTCCCCTTCTCCAGTTTCGTTGTTTGCTTCATTTGGTAATCTCCTTCTTGTGTTTCAGTTGCTGCTGTCTCATTACTCTTCCTTGGTTCTTCTCCTGTCTTTTCCTTCTGCAGTTCATGGTTTCTTCATGTGGTAATTTCCCTTTTGTGTTTCATTCGCTGTTCTTTGTCTACCTCTTCGCACTCCAGCCTTGCCTTTTCTTTCAATTGGTCAACCTCGGCTTCATGTTCTTTTGTTTTCTATCCATTGTTCCTCTCGTTCTTCCCTCTCCAATCTCGTTGTGTCCTTCAATCTCCTGATTTCTCCTTCCTGCTTCATTCCTTGCTCCTTCATTTTCTCCTCGTATTCCAACTTATTTTTTCCTTTTTCGTTCAGTTTCAAATTCATACTCTTTCAGTTTTCTATTCCACTGTCTTTCTTGTCCTCGTTCTGCAATCTCATTATTTCTTTCAACTGACAGATTCTTTCTCCTGTCTCATTCCTTGTTCTTCCAGTACTCTTTCTTGTTCCTCATTCTTTAATCTGGCCTTTGCTTCCAGCTTTCGATTTGTACAGTGTGGTTCCTTAACGTTTCATTCTCCGTTCTCGTTCTTTCCTCTCTCAACATCCTCAGCTCGTTTTGTAATCCTCTTCTTTGTTTTCGTGTTTCTGTAACTCAGAAGCTTTCTTTTCTAATTCCTTTTTCAACGTCCCAGCTCATCTTGTAATTCCTTCTCTTGTTTTGGTGTTTCTGTAACTCAGTTTCTTTTCTAATTCCTTTCTCATCTCCGCACACTCCGACCTTGCTCTGGCTTCTAACTGTTCTTCCGGCTTCCCCTGTGTTTGTCTATCCGTCTTCCCAGTTCCTCTGTCTCCGTTTTTACCTCCAGTCCCAGCTTATCAACTCTCTTCGTCATGTCTTGAAGTCTTTTCTCACACTCCACTATTTTTATTTCCTTCGTGCACGTCTCCGTCACCCCAATTAATTTTCCCTCTCGGTTACCGTCACTTTTTCCGTCACCTCCACGCTTCTCGCCCAACACGTCTCCCGAATTATTTTTTTTCTCACCCGCCTTCACCGCGGGCCTGACAACCGTTGCACCCCCTCCCAGCTCGTTCGCTCCCACACGTGGCGTCGCCCATACGCACTTCGCTGTTGTTGCCTTCATGCCCGCCTGCAGGCTTCGGCCCATTTGCTGCGTTTCACCCCGCATTTCTTTATTTCTTCCTTCATTCCTTGTGCATTTGTTTCCATATTCTCGTTTATTTCGTTTGTGTTTGTTTCCATGTTCGTTTTCATTTCGTTCATTTGTTGCGTATTTCCATCCATTTTTTCGTTCAATTCGTTATTCATTCCTTCCATTTTGAGTGCGTTCCATCCATTTTGCTTCCCATTTGTTGCATATTCGATTTCATTTCCGTTTTCATTTCGTTTTTCATTTGTTCCAGCATGGCGAATAGCCGGCCATGTCGGGTGCACTCAGCTGAGCCGATGCGGCCAGGATCGGGGGGTTTGGTGGAGAGGGGAGGGAGGTGTTATACACCGCGGCCTCTGCCGCCGCCGCACCCATTTCGGGCCCTGGATTCGTTTGGGGGGAAACTGTTCCTGCACACCAATGTCCTGCATGGGTCTACATCCTGGACCATGGATTCTACATCACCACACATATACATTTCTATTACCCCCGGCTCCGCTCGCCTTGAGACGCCATCTTATTCCACGTAAGGGGTTAATTTAATCGCTCGTAATTTAGAGAGGAATCGGGGGACGCTCCTCTCACCCCTGGACCGATTCCCTATGAATTTAGCTGGAGCCAGGAGAGTTTGTTTTCCCGCTCTCTGACACCAGTGTTGCGAATTCGCGCCCGTCGGCGTGCGATCGGCACGCGACTCGAACCGCGACCGCCTCGCCCACGGACGGACAATTCAGTCGTGACCCCCCGGCTAACGCCGGGATCCAGTCACGGGTGGGCCTTTCGACCTCACCACAATCGTGCCAATCGGCCACCCGCGTAGGATAGGTTGTTCGCCAAACTCGACCTACCTAAGTACCCACGCGATGGTAAACGGGCGATCGTACCTCGCCGCAGGTCGACTCCGGACACGAGCCGCTTGGGCGGGCCGTTCCGTACTATCGGATAACGAGCGGTGTTATCGTCGACCTCGACGGTTCAGATTATTTACCGGCGTTTTGCACCCACTACGAACCCTTTACGTGAAGCAGGATGGAGGGTCAATTAAAGAAAAGACGAAGCGAAACGGGAAAACAGTTCACACAATGCACATTTATTTCGCGGCACACGGAGCACACAATAGCACACGTAAAGCAAACAGCATGTATTTACAGTCACAATAAGCAATTGCACATATATCACATAGAACAAAAGAAATGCACATATAAAAGGAGTTAAAACCGACTACACGACACACGGACCACTTATACAGTTACTACCTTACAAGACACGGCGCCACAACACGCATTCACACCGAAGCAAAGAAAAGACCCCTCAAAGGCAGGAGTCAGACTGGGCCCGTGGCCTAATGCGCGTGGAACCTGGATGAGCGGCCAGGTCCACGAGACCGAAGGGTCCTACCCGCGCCCTCGTGGCGAGCCGCAAATGTCGCTGCACGGCGGTTTCGTGGGCACCTGCTGGTGTAAGTTGGAACGGGGCCCCTTGTCGCACTCTCTCAGCGCGGGGGAAAGGGGGAATTGTTGATGCTCTGGGGAGGGATATGGCTGGCTTGCTCGACTCAACGCGACCTCGTCGTCCCGGACCCGAGCCTCCAGGTCCTCCTCAGCGATCGCCCTCCGCTGCCGTTCGCCCCCGTAGCCGTCTGCCCCACCTCTGCTTCGAGCTCCGTCTCCCGACTCCGCCCCACCGACACTGCTCGAGCTCCGTCTCCCGAATCTGCCCCCACGATCTCCTCACCGATCTGCCAACTCGACTCACTCGCTCGCCTTTTATCGGCTTCAGGAAACCACCATATGCAAATTCTCGGATCCAAACGACCTCAGGGCGGAGCCACGCTCGCCGATTGGACGGAGAAAAAGGGGGCGTGTATCATTCCTGATCCTCAAATTTGCATATGCCGATTTTCGTCAGGCGCGTCTGGAGGCGGCCAAGCCGCCCGCGCTTCCTGATTGGTGGATCAGATGTGGGCGTGTAGCATTCCTGATCCGAATTCTCCTCAGAAACCCGCCATCTGCACTCGCGTCTCGCGTGTATCGCTGAAGACAGCCCGACGCTCGGCGTCCACAGGTGGTGCGGGAATGGCCTAGGAGAAGGTGGTGGAGGGTCGCGGTGTCCGATGGCCATGGAGCTGCTTGGAATGCGGTGATGTGAGGTTTGCGGTAGCGAGTGGTGAAGTAGGTTGTTGCTGCTGGCGTTGTTGTTGTTGTTGTTGTTGTATCAAAACAAAGGTAGAACAGAAAAACGCCTAACTCAAAGGATCGCAGCCCGAATGAATCACATTAATTCCCTCTATACAATGGGTTGGGCTAACTACACATTACTTAAGAAATATATCTCACCTACGGACCTTTATGGTGTTTGCGAATTTCCAGAGCCGTAACAGTATGTTGGCAGAGCTAGCCAGACTCTGACTGACAGAATCAAACAGCACGTCCCTTTGTCCATCAGGAAAAAACACTATTGGACACGAATACAGCCGGTACGTGCTTGTACGAAGGTCCCAGCATCAAAACCAACATCTGCTATCGGACAACATTTGATTGAGAATGCAAACTGTGCTGAAACATTATAATGTGGATGCATTCAAGATATTGAGTAGAGGACGAAGTATAACGCATCCTCGAATACTAGAAGCGACATTTATCTATTCCATGGACCCCATGTTATGTCGGCAAAAAGATTTGGCCACTCGCTTTGCTTATTTGTGCAAAGAAGAAGAGGAACACGAACTCGTCTCACGATCACAGATATTGATGAAGAGGATTCTACAACAGCCTCAGTGGCTCCGCCTCGGACCCCGCAACCTCCAGTTGGAGAGCTGAACATGAACAGGCTCCTCCCACCGAGACAGTTGGCAGATGACTCATCAGTGGAGAACGTCCAATCAGAATTGACTTTGTTGATAGGTGTCTATGAGACTGTCCTTATTATCATCACTTCTTGTGCGAATTTCACCTGACGAGAGCACAAGGAAAGGCTTTGTGGTTTTCTTTTCATGGTAATGTCATTCAAAATGTCTCTGTTTATGTCTATATTTAAGGTGAGAAATAGTTTATGCTGTCGGAGCCTGTTATTCGCAGGGGAGATACGTTCCTGGAAAATGCCGCGGATGTCGGGTGATTAATTATTATTATTATTATTTTTAACATGGTCTCGGCTCGTGGAAGAGCGATTACACAGAACAAATCAGGGCACAACATAACAAAGGGGATAGCAGGAGAAACGGGAAGCACCGAGAGCAGAGCGGAGGCAGACAAACAAGCAATGCAGGTAACGATGAGGGGTAAGGGAGAACGCAAAGGGTGGACAAAATGGATACATAAGGAAAATTCTGTTTGACCAGTTTGTGATTTTGTCAAGGTCTGATGAGAGGGAAGAGGCTGCTGCCTGTCTGTCACAAGGATGAGAGATGTCACGGCAGAGAGTGGAGTCATCAGCAGAGAGAGAAAGAGGATTTTCCAGAGAGTCAGTGAGATCATTGATGAAGATTAGGAATAAGATGGAGCCGAGAACACTGCCTTGGGGTACTCCAGCCTTGACAGGGAAAGGAGATGAAACAGTTCCATTGAGAGCCACATGTTGATTTTGAGAGTCGAGTTGGTCTTGGATTCCATCGGCAGACAGTTTGGACAGCAAGGCGGGATGCCAAACTGTATAAAGAGCTTGCGATATGTCGAGAGACGGCCCTGATCTTGCATATGATATTGAGGGCCTCCATCCATTGTTGGGAAAGTGGAATCGGCATGTCCAAGGTAGAGTAACCAGGTCTGAATCCGAATTGATCTGAGATGAGGCTTTTGGATAAAAGCAATGATTTTATGTCAACTGCGATTATGGATTCCATGACCTTGCTGTTGATTGGAAGTACAGTAAGCCAATTGGGCTGTAGTTGAGGGGATCCGTTTTACACTTTTTATGGAATGCCTTGATGCCGGCTCATTCCCAATTTTCCAGGTGCATGCAGATGCAGGAGACCAGTTCTGAAGAGTTCAAAGAAAAAAAAATTAAACCATAACAAAAAAGCGCGAATGTCGAATCGGGTCTCACTTTGTCGGGTGACTACGTGGGGTCCACGAATAGCAAATCCCCGAATACCGGTGTCCAACGGTATTATAATTACTTGAGACCTTGCAACTATCTTATCTTCATTTATCATCTTTTCTCTGGAAATATGAAAGTTCTCACCAACTAAAACACAATTTGATTAGCTCAATTGAAGTTTTCTTCAATGGTCTCATTTGATTCTGCTTGTACCCTTTAGTGTTACCCTTTAGTGTTACCCTTTAGTGTTACCCTTTATAATTACCCTTTAGAATTACTCTTTGGAAGTACTCTTTAGAACACCATGGAACACACAGAGTTAATTCCCCTTTATAATTAAACACGGTGGGTTATAAAGGTTCTTTCTTTTTTCATTTTTGATGGATGGATGGATGGATGGAAGGAAGGAAGGACATAGCCAAATACTGAAGCGGCTTCACCACAGTAAAATGTAACATTCAAACATAGAAACCAAGTAAATCTTTATGATTGATGATTGGAGACTGCCCAGGGTGTGACCAAAACATGTGATTTATAAAATGTTATTTGTTGTCTGAACCCCGAGTTTCATCAGTCTGGAAGCATCGTTATTACTCCCCTGCACACACGAAGCAAAAAGCGGGGTTAAGCAATTGGTTCACTTTGTCTGTCTGTCTGTCTGTCTGTCTGTCTGTCTCTCTGTCTGATCCACAAACGTCAGTTTGTAATTGAGGAACAACTTGATATCCATTGAATGTTTAACTTTGAAGACTGCCGGAAAACACAAATTTGACCACGAACCTGCAGTTTAGCAATACTTTGGCTCTGAAATTGGCATTCCATGAAGTCTCTCGGAAGCTCGCCTGGAACGGAGTTCCGGGGAGTTGATGGGATGGCGCGTTGTCCCTCAGTACGGCTGTCCATCCGTCCACAAACACTTGCAACAACTTCTCTGAAACTACACACACAATTCCGATGAAACTTGACCACAACCTTCATCGATGTTTTAATGATAATTATGATGTCATAGGTCATGTGGTGCTGCAGGCATGTTGGAAAAAAAGAAAAACTTTGGACCTCTCCATGGGGAAAAATTGAAACTTGGCACATGTGACGTACTCCCTGTGGGAAACGTGTGTGATTTGTTTGATGTCGTAGGTGGCTTCGTTATGACGTCATAATTGCATGCGTCGAACACTTTATCCGATCATTATGGAAAATTTTGAGGGTCATCTCGGGCTAAATTGTATGGGAGGTGGGGAGGAATTGATGAGGTCATCGGTCATGTGGTTCGGCAGCCATATTGTTTTTAACATAAAAACCTTCAAAAATCTTCTTCTCCGAAATGGCTGTGCAGATCGAGGCAAAACTTTACAGGTATGATCGCCTATCCATGAGGAATTTACAGTTCTCCAACTATGACTTGACAGGTCACATGGTTTGGCAACTGTGATTTTTTTTTTTTTGAAGAATAAACCTATAAAAAATCTCAGGCCTTGTGGATACCAGGGTGTTCATAAATAATTAATGTCACATGGTCTGGCAGCCATATTGGATTGAACAAAAATCTTTCTCGTGAACTGCTTCATCAATCGATGTGAAACGTCACAGTTATTATCTAGTAGTGATGGGGAATATATGTTTTAAATTTCAACCTGATCGGACGCATGGTTTGGCAGCCAGAGTTATTTAATTTTTAAAAAATCTGGATTCGGGGATTTAAATCAAACTCGGTACAAGTACGTATTATGATGTAATAATGTGGGCGGAAGCAAATCTGGTGACGTCGAACAGTGCTCTCCTCGTTATTTTTTTAATGTGATAAAATTTATTTTTAAGTCGTAAACAAAGAACTGAGTGTTGTTTTTAATTCTCATACTTTTGAGGTGTTAAAGTTTAAAAAAACAAAAATGTCAACCTGGCGAGTACTGGCTCAAAAAATTCCAGAAAACACCATGGTCATTGCGTCATCTGTGTGTCATCATCACTGGAACGATTGTCTCAGCACGCAAAGGCAAATGTTGCACAACTCGCTTCAGACTCATCAGTTACCTTGTATAAGTCTTCTTGGGTTGCTTTATGCAGCTACCTTGGCTAGAGGAGTGTGTGAGGGCTCAATCATTTATATAATCCTCGCCAGCTGGGTGTCGTCGATTAGGTGAGAGCTGATTGGTTATTCCCCCCATTCACAGGTGAGAGATGTGGTTGGGTCTTATATATATATACATATATATAT
>CM068955.1:8226702-8243819 GCA_035128595.1 Eptatretus atami
TTGTCCCCAATAAGAACATCGTTGATAACTGATCTGGAACATGAGTTCTTTGAATTACACGACGAGTGGCTAAAAATGAATGACTTCCATGAAGACATTCGATCGTTCAGAAGAGAATTGAATGACATTTTTGTTGGCTGGAAAAAAATTCTCTCACGTCCTTGACCTTGAATGAGTCGAGTCAAAGGTGAGAAATTATCCCTCTGTGTGTCTTTATGTCTTTGTCTCTCTCCCTCTGTCTTTGTGTGTGTGTGTGTTGTGTGTGTGTGTGTGTGTGTGTGTGTGTGTGTGTTGTGTGTCGAGGATAAATGGGGTTTCTAAGGCATCATTCAAATGAATGGGAAAAGGGAAAACTCTCTGAATCAATGCCCAAAAAGCCCAAAACAGGAGACTGATTCCTCCCCCTCCCAGACAAACAAATGTAAAATTGAGACTGTCTCAAGGCCCATAAGGTCAAAATAGGAGACTGATCTCCGCCCCATTGAGCAAATGTTAAATTGAGACTAACTGATTAAAGCACTTCTTTCCTTTTATATTGTTACGGTTGTGGAAATTCACAGAACACCATTCAGGTTCCCAGAGGTCATTATTTCGGTAAGTGTGTGTTCCAGGTTAGAATTCGCCCACCAATGTATAAAGGGCATTGTTAGTGCACCGGGCTGTGAACCTTGAGTAAGCCGTTATTCTTTTCTGTCTTTTATTTCAACAAACAGCATCTCTTCAACGACACCACTGCAACCACGCCACCACCACAACAGCATCTCAACAACCACGCCATCCCCACCACAGCACCAACCACACTGCAACCACGTCCGCTTGTGGGCGGGTGATTCCAACACGGCGCGTTTGACGGCAGGAACGGATCAGGAGGCGAACAGGGGCGGAGCCAGCCGGGGGTGAAGAGTCGAAGTGAGGGAGCGAAAACCCCTCCCCTCGGGGCTATAAAAAGGCACGTTTCGATGCCAAGACGGAGTTGGTTGTTGGAGGCGTGTTGAGTTGGTTGTGAGGCGTCGTTGAGTTGGTTGTTGGAGGCGTCGTTGGAGTTGGTTGTTGAGGCGTCGTTGGAGTTGGTGTTTGTTCGAGGCGTCGTTGGAGTTGTCGTTGGAGGTGCCTTTGCAAGCGTTGTTGGAGGCGTCGTTGGAGTCGAGAGTTGATTGGGAGCTGGTGGAGTCCAGTTGAGTTGGGAGCTGGTGAGTCCAGTCGAGTTCGGGAAGAGTTGAGGGAGTCCAGTCGAGTCTGGCTTGGAGAGAAGAGAGCTTGAGGCAGTGGAGAGCTGTTTGGAGTTGGTGGGAGCTGGAGGGTTCGGAGGTTGGAGTGCGGGCAGAGACATCGGGGTCGCCCAGCGAGTCACCAAGAGGGTGGCAGGTAGCCTTCTCGTCTCTCGGAGCCCCTGCGGTCATCCCGGCTCCGAGCAATTATAAAGGCTTACGAGCCGCGTGCTTTCTTTCTTTTGGGGTTTTTGCATGAAAGTCTGTGCGCCTTGTCCGTAAGTAGAATTGTTGTAAGTGCATGTACATAATAAATAGACATCGGCTGTAGGTTTTTGCTCGTGTCTTGTCCCCACCCCCCCCCCCCCCCCCATTCATTGCATACGTGTGAAAATAAATGTCCCCATTGTTGAAATGTACCTGCTCGTTGCGTCCTTTCCTGCCATTGACTGCCATAATTGCGTTCGGAATAAATAGCTGGCTGATTAATAGCCGATAAAACGTCATCTGGTCCGACGGGGCTTGGCGATATAAAACGCTCAGCAATCGCAAACGGAACGAGCTGCTTAAAGCGGCTCGTTTTCGTGCAGGCTCCGTTGAGGTGTAAATCCCCGGCATTTCTGTCTGCGCGAATAATTAGGTACATCGACAATTCGGCGATCGACCCTGTAGCGCGGACAGAAGAGTTGGCTGTTTATGGTGTGGTTAAAACACCCGTAGCTGGGTTTCGGCGTTGATCCGAAAAGCTGCGACTAGATTGCTCGTCCGGTGGGCGCGGGGCCGCAATTTAGCTAAAGGCGGTCGTCCGCACGCCGGGCGGGTGAAAATCCACAACAATATTTTCATTCCATTCAAAGAGTGATCCAATGAATATTTGTTCATGTTCTACTCCAGGTA
This sequence comes from Eptatretus atami, assembly GCA_035128595.1. Lineage (NCBI taxonomy): Eukaryota > Metazoa > Chordata > Myxini > Myxiniformes > Myxinidae > Eptatretus > Eptatretus atami. Next base: position 8,228,808 of record CM068955.1, read on the forward strand.
ATAAATTAAAGAGAGGATTTGACTAGCGTGGTGTGCGCTTGGAGCACACCCGTGAATGGTTTCGTGTTGTTCGGAAAGTCGCGACTGAATTGTCCGTTCGGTGGGCGAGACGGCCGCCATTGGCTAAAGCGGCTGTTCGCACGCCGGCGGGCGCAGATTCGTCACAATATATATTATATTATATTATGTATGTATGTATGTATATATATATATATATATATATCCTGGTGTTGGCGCGTGGTTAGGGCGGCGCTTGGGATCCAAAAGGTCTGAGTTCGACCCTGTTGGCCACTGAATTACACCAGGGGTTGACTCAGCTGTCATCCTTCCGAGGTCGGCGAAGTAGAGTACCAGTGTACTGGGCCGGTGTATACCCCGGTTAGAATAGGTGTACCAGATCCCTGTGTCGTAAGAGGCGACCAGGGTTGCGTCAGGAAGGGCATCCGGCGTAAAACCTGTGCCAAATCATTATGCGATCATAAGCGATGATCCGCTGTGGCGACCCTAATGGGAGCAGCCGAAAGAAGCAGAAGAAGAAGATATGTATATATATATTATATTGTATATTTATATTATTTATATATGGATATATTATATTATATATGTATATATTATATTATTTATATATGTATATATATTATATCTTATATGTTTCTATATTAATAATATTATTATATGTTTTCTATATATATATATATATATATTATATATGTAAATATATTATATTATATATGTATGTATTTATATTATATTATATATGTTATATATATCTATTTATTATATTATATTATGTATGCATTCACTCGTGTGGAATGAGGTGTGCAAAGTTACCTTCTGGTGGTTATATAGAGATGTCTGTCAAATCCTCTGCAAGCAAAGTCTGCACATTGAAAAAGCCACAACCCGAATCCTCCGATTTTGCTGGAAAATGTTTTGAATAACATTTTATGACGTTTGTATGTGAACAACTTAGCTCAATAAAACATAACACAGGAACGTATTCCAAGAGGATGAACAACATGGGGAGCACACAATTCAACATGAACCACAGGGAGCACAAATCCAGTATTTTTCGGTTTTTGAAGTTTTCCACAAAATTGAGAAAACAACCATCTGTATTTACGAAGAATCCGGAAATTTCCCATTTTCGTACAAAATAATTTCAGTATATTTTTTCACATTTGTATGTATTTGTACCTAATGTGGTGTTTGATGTTTAAGGCTGTTGCTCGAAATAGTACTTTTATCATGTTGTTATTGCCTTTGCAGGTGGAAGAGAAGGAAGAACAGATTGAAGAATAGTTTACTTTTTCTTTCAAAATAAATTGCATTAGATGTTTGTTTTTATCATTTTCTCATTAAGTTTGAATGTTTATACATTTTACAATATCCGGTGTGAAAGCCTCAAACCCATCTCCATCGACACACGTCACACATCGATCATAAGATTTGTAGTTTTCTGTTCTAGACAATGAAACCATTTTTATAAAAATCAAATTGAAACGAAATGACCTTGGAATTTAGGGCAGTGTGTTTTGTGTCGAGCCATGTGCAAGGAAATAAAAACTGCTGCGGAACAAAGTACAGCAAAGGAAAGGGGTGGGTTTTCATTTCGTAGTGGAGTGGAAACCCTGCACCCCCCCCCCTCCACACCCCTTCCCCAACATGATTAACCCTTTGAACCCTGAGCTCCTTGGACTTTCGGCTCCTGGAGAAAATCCAGGCCCTCGGGTATGTGGAGGTTTGACTAGCGGCTGGTAAACCGGCCACGATGTTCAAATGGTTAAGATTAAATATAATCGGTTTAAACTTCCCCTCCACATTCACAAGCCTCAGATATGTCCTTTCCATCAGTGTTAAGAAGCAACAAAATCAGATCCACCTCCATTCACCGGTAGCGATCCGTCGGGGTTTGTGGATCAAAACATCCCTCCACTCCGGCCTTGCACCAGTCCACATGATCCGGAGTTGCAGCATGAAAAGGTAAAGGTGCTGTTCAGTGAAGCTGAGATGGTTCTCCAAGTCTTTCATTGTGCAGCGCACAGCCCTTTCTCTCAGGTACTTTTCCAAATATTTTTCAGCTTCTTTCAGAAGCTTGGTGAGTCATTCCACCAAACAATCCTTATGTACCACTGTTAATGATCCTTTAGAATGATTTTATTAACATGATTCAAAACCTCCTTGGAGATTGGCTGTTTTGCATGCACTGCCTTGCATATTAATTGGGGAAGATGGGCAGAGCTGAGGTTGGAATCACCCAGTTGGGCAGAGTTTCGTCTCAAGTTCCTCTGTGCCATCTGCCACGAGATTTTAAGGTTTTTTTTTTTTGAACAAGCCACATTGTTCTTGTATTCTGGGTCAGTTTGTGTCTCTGCATTTTATGTTCAATAAGTTCTTATGATTTAACGTTTGCCATTCTTTTGCGATTATGAATTGTTCTATTTCCTGATTCTTGATTGTGATTGCCGCTTGGCAAACATCCGTGGTTTGTTTGTTTTGTCTTTGCTATGACCTTACTTTGTATGACAGTGCGTGCTATGACCTTATTTGTATGACAGTTGACACGAGCTGGGGAATTTGAGCTATCCTTCGCTCTGGCGAGGCTTTAACAGAAACCAGTACAATCAAACAGTACCCTTTATGATGCCTTGAACGCTGGCATTTCCTTGGGTGCCGAGCATTCGGGTGGAATGCGTCATTTTGAAAACTGCGCATTTTGAAAACGGTGAGCGCCGCAATGTGTTTCCAAATACCACGACTGTATTCAGGTTGTTGGAAGAGTTCAACGTGTCGTTATTTAACGGAGCTACAGACTTCTGAAAGCTCGGATTATGAGAGTCGGGTTCCCTCACAGCCCATGACTTGTCCCACTCATTTGTTTTTTGTTATGAATGTTTGGTTATGAAAGCTAGCATTATGAGAGCTCAGTTCCACTCCACCTCCATCCCCCCCTCCATCAATGTATTTTGTTATGAGTGCTTTGGAGTTATGAGAGCTTGGGTTCCACTCTCATTCCATCCCCTCCATCACTGTATTTTGCTGTGAGTGGTTTTGCGTTATGAAAGCTCGTGTAATATGTCATCATGACATTTGTTTGTTAAAGATTTACAATCCATTAATGTTCTGAGAGGATGTTCTGGGCAGAGTTCGGAGCGAAGGTTCTGGGCCAGCTCAGAACAGATGCATTCTGGGAAGGCAAAAGCTTAGATTTAGAACAAGTGATCCAGCAAGGTGAGTGATGCAATGGATGCAGAGCAAGTGATCCGCAAGGTGAGTGATGCATTGATGGTCTGGGATGGTGAACAAAGCAAAACAGAAAAGCAAACAGCACGAAGGAAAAAGGTAAACCAGGTATGCCATTCAAACTCCAGGTCCGACCAACATGGTCAGCCAGTCCCTGTGTGTACATACCTGGACAGGCAGTGGCGGTGTGCCGGGAGAGAGAGCTTGAGGTTGGCCCTACTCGTCCGCACCCAATCCAACGTTTTTCCCTCATAAACCTATCCTAGCCCCCCTCTTTTTGTAATTCGATGCTACCGTCTTGTCTCCCATTTACATCGTGACACTTCTCATTCTGAAGTCTTCAGGGGCAAGTCCAGCGCCGGCGGTCATTCGACAAGTGGATGTGCGAAGGGGTCTTCATCATCCAACTACGCTAATATTGTTACACTTTTAAACGTGCGAGTTATAACCCTGCCAAGAGGCCTTGTAAACTATGGGGTTCGAAAAACCCAAATTACCATTGCTAGCTTTTTGGTGCTCTTCAACAATTTTGGGCCTTGCCCACCAATTTTATTTCTGTGCCATCACACAATTTTTGTGGCTGGGAGATTGGATCCACTCGCAGGTCTGCCCACCTGCATACTCACCGTTAGCACCCCTGGGACGCTGGAGATGCCTCCGAGCTTGCCTGCTCCTCACCCTAAATTGGGATGCCCTCACTGGCACTCCCCCCTCGATGCCCACATGGCATTTTGGCTGCCCGGGTCCCACTGCTCGGCACCTGGGCCATTGAACACTACAGTAAACACTACACTGGCACGCCAGGCCCCTCTCCTCGGGTACCTGTGCCCACTAACACACACCACTGGACCTACCTATGACCTCACCTGGCTGACGAGTCCCAGTGCCTGGGGTGCCTGCTTCATCAGAACACGACGCTCACAAGCACACCCCCAGCGTCCATTATCTCCTGCACCCCACAAAAAAAACTTTCCACATCAGCACCAACCACGAACGACATCCATGTGTAAATTTACCTAATCCCTCTATCTAACTTTAAACTAACCCCGGGTTTCCTTGGGTGGGATCCACTCCCCCCATTCAATCCTTCACACATGTGTTCCATTACTCACACTCATACCGGCCATTGCCTTGCCCTCACACTCATAATTCATCAACCACACACAAACACATTCCACTCACCTACACAGCATCACCCAACTAATTTCCCCGAACAAACTCGTGCACCCTCTTCCGTTGTACAACGCACGCTCCCATTTAACTCTACCCTCTATACCTCTCTACGTCCCCACTGCATTTCATTGTCTTCCACCTAAACGTCCCTATTGTCGCTCTCGATCCCTCCTCATGGTCACTGCTTCGTACCCCATAGAGCTACCATCACTGGCCCCTGTGTGTGGCTGGTTACACCACTGCGCTCCACACATGGTGTTACTGTCGCTATCTCTTTATCCACATGAGCCCCCCTGCGTCCGCAGAGGTGCTCGACTTTGCTCTGCCTCTAAAGCTGGAGCGACCCATGAGGGTGTCTGGTCGCCGGTGTAGGGTCTCATCAGTCAGCATGACGATCCGTGGAGAGCCCATCGTCCCACTTTGATCTTAATGACCACGTCACAAATCTGCGCCAGGCCACCCCTGGGCCCTGCAAGGCAACGTCAGCTTTGGGCATTTTCCCTTTCGTCTCCGGGATTTAAGAACCAAATCTTCATCTCCGGAGTGTATTTGCTCGCCTGGCTCTGGTGGTCGTACCTGCACTTCATCTTTACATCCGCCAGATGGAGCTGCGACGCGCGAATGCATGGACCTGTCCATACCCTCCTCCAAATGACAGGCGTTATCCCTCCCCGTGGTCTATCAGGACGTTCTGGCAAGTGACCGCACAGCAGGTCAGCAGAAGCCCGCAACTCCGCGCAACTACATGAGCAACGCTGGGCTACATGCGTGGCTCCATGCTGGTGAGTTTGGTTGGCTATCAACAAATACGGGAGATGTTCGTCCAGTCATCCAGACGGGTGGTGGTTAAAAAGGGCCAGTTGTGTATTAAGGTCCTGTTGAACCTTTCCACCATCCCGTAGATTGTGGTCTTGAGGGCGTTGTCCTGTTTTTCCGAATGACAAGAGACTGCACACTTCTTTTAATAATGGCTTTCAAAATGTGGACCCTGATCGGTGTGCAGCTCTTCCGGAATCCCATGTTGGCATACAGAACCTTCCACGAAGGCCTGTGCCACAACCCCAGCTTCTTGATTGGGGAGCGCATCGGCCTCTGGCCACTTGGTGAAATAGTCCATAACACGAAGATATATTTATTACCCTGGCGGGTGCAGGGCAGTGGTCCTAAGATGTCCATAACCACCCGCTCAAGGGGGGCCCACCTGGTATAATGGAAGGGGGGCCCGCATCCTCTGTGACAGTCCCTTTTAGCAGTACAGGTATCTCATGCTCGACACCAGTCCTGTATATCGCGCACCTTATTCACCCAATAAAATCTACGGCGGACCCGAGATGTTGTTTTTGTCCTGCCCAAATGGACGCCGGGCGGGTACCATGCAACTGTTGTAAATGGTGGTTTAAAATTTGGTCTGGGCTATAATTAACCAGGAAGTTCATTTCAGAGGAATTTACACCCACTTGCGATACAAGATGTTATCTTTCAATCTCTAGGGTCTTCCACTGAGCCACTTAGCCTTCGTGCTCCGAGGGGATGACTTCCTCCGCACTGGATCTCTCACCTTGACGGGCCCATTCGTACACCGGCCCAATGCGGGATCTTCCCGCTGGGCCGTGCTCCAAGCCATCGTTCCAAATTCTCCATCTGCGGTTTAGTGGCAAAACTGCCCTGCCACCCAGTCTGCACGGACTAAGATCTTGTGGAGGGGTCTGCAAATGGTCTCTGTCCTCATGTCGCGTACAGAAGTTACAGTTTTCTCCCAAACAAGGGCGTCGAGAGAGTGCATCGGCATTCCCATGAGCCTTACAGGCTCTTGGTCACACTGAAATCGTCCTGCTGCAACTTTTCTGAGCCATTGCAAGGAGGAATGGTCAGTTCAAATGGAAGATTTCCGCCCGTAAAATACGGTGGAAATGGTTCATGGCAGACAGCATAGCCAATAACTCTTTACGATGACGCAGTAATTTCGCTTGGCCTACTCATGGCCACACTATAATATGCGATCATTCTTTCCATGCCTCCTGCGTCTGAGACAAAACTGCACCCAATCCTTCCTGACTTGCATCCGATGTCCACGGGTAAAGGTCCCGTTATCAGTTGGGGAATGCTAGAACGGGTGCGGATGTTAAGACCTTTCAATTTGAGGAAGGCATCATTGCACTCCAGTGTCCATGAACTCGTTCCCCTTCTCCATAAGCTGGTGAAGGGCCTGGCTATCTCTGCAAACTTTGCCACAAAGCGTCAGGAGAAGGAAGCAGAGTCCCCCCAAAAAACCACCTCTCTTGATATTACTTGGTACGGGCCACTCCTCTACCACCTTGACTTTACCTGGGTTGGTTTTCACCCCTCGGACCGTCAACGTCACCGAGATAGCCACTTCCTTCGCAAACAAGTACATTTTCTGGGCTTAAACTTTAACCCTGCCTGTCTGAGGCACCCAAACACCTGATCCAAATTTAGCTACGGCCTGGGGAATGTTGTAGCGTGCACCAGAAAGTCATCCCAGGTCCACCAGGCATGATTGTCATGCATGCTGCCCAGACACACGCCATCAATCGGTCAAACGTGGCGAGGATGACACAAACCAAACGGCATCACATTGAACTGATACAGTTCTTCCCTGTCTTGTCCATCTCCACTGATAATACCCACTCTTGAGAGTCCAAAGTTGAGAACTAATTTGAGCCGCAATGGCGTCGAGGGTATCATCAATTCGCAGAGGATAGGAGTCTTCGAGTGTCACGTTGTTTAGCTGGCGATAGTCCACGCAGAACGCGTGGTCCCATCTTTCTTTACCAACGCAACAGTGACATCCCAAGGACTTTCCGAGACTCAATGACTCCTGCACTCAGCATCTTTTCTATCTGCTCGTCAGCTTCCTCCTCTTGCTCCAAGGGAGCTGTCGGGTGGCTGACGAATAGGCCGGGCCTCACCGGTGTGGATATGATGTTTCGCCAGGCCCGTGCGGCCAATGTTCCTGGAGAACAAAGAGAAGATTCCCAAATGCTGGTTAATTAGTCTGTGTAAGGCCTCCTGTTGGCTTCTCCAAATCTGCACTACTCCGGTTTACCATCTTGCAAATGGATCGGCAAGAGATTCGATCGGCCAGAGTTTCTCTGTCCCTCACCTCTGTGACATTAATAACTGGGGTGCAGTCTGCCATCTTTGTGCCCGTCCTATAGTGCGTGCGTTCTTGCTGACATTAATACTTTGACGGTCCACACAGGCCCGTCAGTATTACAGGGTACGGCTCACGACTAAGCCGGGATTGTTGCCCCACAGCTGCTCGACCAGACCACGGGGTTCCTGCCAGGTTTGGTGAGCCCGCATTGTGCCGGACTATCGCTCGCACCGGAGTGGTCACTGATTGCGGAGCTCCAGCTCCACCTTCTCGTCCGGCTCACACCCCTCTAATGGCAGCTCTTCGAAACCCACCTGCATAGATCCCTGGGCCAGTTCGATTTTACATCGCTGGCGGGTAACAATCCAACCCTATTAGACATGGGTCGCACATCTCCGCCACCAAACCTCGACTCTTTTTTATTTAACGAACCCAACTTAAGGGTCACAAAACCCCGCCCAATGATGGAGCCATTGTCCGGTAGCAGCTGCAGACTGATTTCCAGAGAACGGATATCCCTCAGCCATCTATGCTCGAATCAAGGATCACAGGGCTGATGATCGTGGCGCTTGCTCCTGGTCCACCATGGCGTCCACCCCTACGCCGACAATTTTACACCTAATTGTCAAACTACAATGCCAATTTGGCCGCAATAAACGACCTGTCACATTAATGAGGGCACTTTTCCATCTACCACAGCCGAAATGGCCGGCACATACTAGTTTCCTGGGGCCTGGCGGTGGAGGGGGGGGGTGTTGAGGCTGGCTAGTCCGGTCCGTACGGGTGGAGTTGGTGGTCCTGGATAGCTGAAGTACTACACTCCTGGAACTCTGCAGTCCCATGACAGGTGACCTGTCACCACAATTATAACACCTTACCTGTAAGGTGTATGCCTCCCATACGCCGAATTGCCCCCCATTGTAATTCTGAGTTTGAGCATTCATCGGTGGCTATGGTGTCATCAACGGAGCCGCCTGCATGGTCCAGACCTCGCCAACTGCGGTTTACGACGATGCCCGAACCATTTCCTCCAGGTCTGCCCTCTTTTGGGGCGGCTCCTCCCGTGGTACCCACCATTGTGCGTTGGGCCCACCTGTCTCACACTACCGGGCGGTGCTTCAAGATAATATATCTTCCCAGTTTTGGGAGAAGCAGACTGATTTTTAACCTACATTGGATGGAAACTGTTTTTAATGGCCATTAGAGTTGAGTGTTTGACGTCATTCTAGCATTCTGTGCGATTATATGTCTGGATTTGAATATGTGTTCCACCATTTAGCAGGAGCTGTCTAAGAAGACTGAAGACAGGTTTCGCCTGGAGGATTCAAGACCGACAAACTGGCGCCATTGCCAGAGGATGATAAAAAACATGTCTCACTGAAAACTATGTAAGGACTAAGATTCTCCATTTGTATTTGAGATTTCTGGAATGTGTTTGTCTGTCAGAACCTCCTATGCGCGCATATTTAATGTGTCTTGTATGTGAATAAATGTCCTAAATTGCACTGAAGTTGTGTAACTGTATGTACAATTTGCAAGCCAAGGCATGAGCATTAAAACCTGGAAGAGCCTGTTCACAGTGAGTGGTGGTAGGCACGAGCTCACAGTTCAGAAAAGGTGAGAGATAGTGATCTTTGTGGGCAAGTGTGTGCTGCCGGCTTGTGTGCCTCGTTCAAGTCAACATGCTTCGAACGAGAATTTGAGTTGGATAGATTTGAGTTTATGGTTCAGTGATTGATGTGCTGTTGAAGAATAAGTGTCGTTTTTCAAAAGTGTTGTTGGAGTCCGAAAAGTCCATTTTTTTAATGGCTGCGCTGCACTGTTTCAGTGTATGCCTGGATAGTCTCTCATTGCATTGGCACTTTCGATGCAGGTTCAGATAGGTTGTTGTCCAATAGAGATTGGAAGTTGAGATTGGCTTCACTGAGTTTCGGTGTTTGCCTGGCTTAACAGTCTACATTGGCACTTTCCATGCAGACTTGAATAGAGCGTTGTCCAACAGGGTTGGAAGTTGAGAGATAGTGAGGTGAAGAAGGGGTGTTTCACAGATAGTTGAGAATAGAGCATTGACCAACAGAGGTTGGAAATTCAGAAAGTGTTTTTTTTGGTTGGAATTGTGCTTCCAGCTTGGGATTGAGGTTCGAATTGAGGTTGAGATGAGGGATTGAGGTTTTCGTGATACGATCAAACGTTAGAACACAAACGTAACATCTGTACGTGAATGACTATATACAGGTTGCAAAATACTTTCGTATTGCTCATGATTTCGGAACATCATTGTGAGAGGGCTTTGTCGTTTTCATTAACAACAAATAGCGAATGTTTTAAAAGCGATTCTGTCATATCATTCATAAATACATGAGGTGCGATCGCTACCCGAAGAGCAGGTAGTTGTCAGTACCTCGATGGCCGTAATGCACGTACTTATTATCGAATGGATGCTCACGCCGTTGGGTTCCCGTTGTGACAACGGTTGATGAAAAAAATCATTTCAAGAGGGCAGGGGGGGGAGATAGCTCTAGCGAACTATTACCGCTGAGGTTGTTTGCATTGATCAAATACTCCCGAAGAGTACTTGACTGAATCAGGAATTGATTTTTTAATAATTTTTCGTTGCCCGATTTGACGAACTTGATACTGCACACCGCAAGAGAATGGTGAGTAAGGTGGCCCTAAATTTTGCTCTATCGTGTACCGTTTTGGCTGTATTTCAGAACATACATACATACATTATACAAGATGAGAGATTTTTAATTCAGTACATAGATAGATTATTGCGCATGTGCGGGACTTCGGAGTGCTACCAGGGAGTTGCTAACGACAGAAAAGCATGCATTCTTCTTTCTTGCATATGGCAGCTTAGCTGCCGGGGTAACTATAATTTCTTGGAGCGTGACTGTGTCGCTGATGCATTGCCCTCTACCAGTACACACTGTACTCATTTTTCCGAATTCGGAAGGATGGCAGGCTGAGTCAACCCCTGGTGAACACGATCAAATGGATTACGTACATTTTGTGTTGTACTAACAAACATTGTGAGAGTATCTCATTACAGGTCGAGAACATTTTGCTTGAAGCAACAACCAAAGACTGCTATGGTCTCGTCCAGAGGAAGACATTGTGCTCATATATGTGAAAGAAAATGAGAATCTGTAATGGAGACATCACAGAGAGAACAATTAACTTGTGTTGTCCATGATTTGCAAAGTTTTGATAAATAATATGATTGATGTACGGTGAGAAGGATGATGTATAGTAAGATTTGACCATCTTGTAGACAACGTCTATCGAGACTGACGAAGAACAGTCAGGCAGGTTAAGGAAATACTCGGTAAGCCAAAAGAGAGTATGAGAAGGAATGACTAAATATTAAACATAATAGCAAGGCATTCTTTAAATATATCAGCGAAAAGAACAGGTAGGACCAAGTGTGGGCCCATTGAGGAATAGCACCGGAAGAGTGGTTAGTAATGAAGGTGAGATAGCAGGCTTATTAAACAGAGTATTTTCTTCAACTTTTACACAAAACAGTCAGGAGATTGCCAATAGCTGAGAGTATCTATCAAGCTGGTGAGGGGAAGGGCTTTTACAGAAGATCCAGGTTGAAGTGGAGGAGTAATGAACAGTTCGGTAATCTAAGAGAAGATAAGGCTCTGGTCCAGATAATATGAAAACTGACAGTATTGATAGAGATTTTTAAGATAATGAAGGTGGAGATAAATAAGTGCAGATGAATTATTCAACAGAGTAGACAGTGACAGGCCAGGGGTCATAGCCTGAGAATGAAGAAGAGGAGAAATAAGATGGAAGCAAGGCAGGGGACTTTTACTCAGAGAATAGTTAATGCATGAAATGGTCTCTCTGGAAGGCAGTGGCAACAGAAAAAGTAAATAAGTTAAATTAAGATTTTGATAGGTACCTGGAAGTTATGAGTAAGGGGTTTTGGGATGTTGATAAGACTTGTTGGTAATTTGAGCATTGATGGGTGATTGTGTCATGTGTATGGATGCTGTTGGTGAGGGTCCTGTCAAGGGGGGTGTGTGGTTGATGTGTGTTTAACCAACCCATGTCCCCTTTCTGAGAAAAGAGGAAAAATACTTATCTTTCTTAATTTAAAACATTTTTTTGTATTTTCTTCCTTGATCTTGTGTTGAAAATAAGCTAGTATGGTGTTCGTGCAGTATGATGGGCTGAAGGGCCTCCACTGTGTTAGATTTTCTGTAAGGAGCTAATTTAGGTAATTAGATCATGAGAGATATGATGCAGAGATAAGAGATGTGATGTCAAGGTAAGGAGGCTGGTCAAACCAAATTAAATTATTTACCGATGGGTTAAAACTGGCCAACAAATGTTTAAAAACAAATCGGGGTATAGATTGTATGCTAATCTGACGTTGATGTTGAGAGTAGATGATAAATGGGTTCTGGACACCCATTCAAATGAATGGGGAAAAGGGAAAAACTTTCTCACTCAAGCCCCAAAAGCTCAAATAGGAGACTGATTTTTCTCCCCACGCGATCCCCTTCCCTCCCCCACCTATCCCCTTCCGTCCCATACAATGCAAGATAGAAAATTGAGACGATGAAAGATTGAGACTTGCTGATTAAAGCACTTCTTCCCCCGAACATTACTCCAGTCCTTTTATATTTTCATTCCACTCAAAGAGCGAACCAATGAATATTTGTCCATGTTCTTACTTAGGGATAACTTCATTTTCTTATAGCATTCATTCCATCGAGTATATTCACAAAGAATAACTTGGAACTTGGTTCTTGGTTTAAGTGTCTTGTTGAGCAGAAATGAAATGATAAACTTCTCTTAATGCTCTTATTTTTCATGGTCTTTTCAAATTCAATATTATGTTTATTTTATGTAAGTTTTTTTTTGTCAAATCATTCAAAGCAAGCTGTTTCATTTTCGGGTTAAATGAGTCAGACTGCTTGAGAACGGCTGCCTCACCCGAAGCCAAAATGCGACTCATTTCATATGTGGGACACACCCTGAAAAAACCATTGTTGTGTAATCTCCCATGATGTCATCAACAGGAGGCTATTTATTACCAAAGCGAACTTCGTTCTTATTCAGAGAATTTTGAGTCTTATTCAGAGAATGAAAGTATTTAGAAGAGAACTTACCTTGCAGATCAATCGTTTTCACAAGATGAGAGGTGAGATCCTTGAACCATTCTTATTTGTTTGTTATACAGAATTAAATCACTATACAACCAATAATTATTGTATGTCTTTTCTAACAGGTTGTCCCCAATAAGAACATCGTTGATAACTGATCTGGAACATGAGTTTCTTTGAATTACACGACGAGTGGCTAAAAATGAATGACTTCCATGAAGACATTCGATCGTTCAGAAGAGAATTGAATGACATTTTTGTTGGCTGGAAAAAAATTCTCTCACGTCCTCTGACCTTGAATGAGTCGAGTCAAGGTGAGAAATTATCCCTCTGTGTGTCTTTATGTCTTTGTCTCTCTCCCTCTGTCTTTTATCTCTGCCGTGCTGTGTTGTGTTGTGGGTGTGTGGTGTGTGTGTGTGTGTGTGTGTTGTGGTGTCGAGGATAAATGGGTTTCTAAGGCATCATTCAAATGAATGGGAAAGGAAAACTCTCTGAATCATGCCCAAAAGCCCAAAACAGGAGACTGGTTCTCCCCCTCCCAGACAAACAATGTAAAATTGAGCTGTCTCAAGGCCCATAGGGTCAAATAGGAGCTGATCTCCGCCCCATTGAGCAAATGTTAAATTGAGACTACTGATTAAAGCACTCTTTCCTTTTATATTGTTACGGTTGTGGAAATTCACAGAACACCATTCAGTTCCCAGAGGTCAATTTTTCGGTAGTGTGTGTGTCCAGGTTAGAATTCGCCCACCAATGTATAAAGGCATTGTTAGTGCACCGGGCTGTGAACCTTTGAGTAAGCCGTTATTCTTTTCTGTCTTTTTTTCAAACAAACAGCATTCTCTTCAACGACACCACTGCAACCACGCCACCACCACAACAGCATCTCAACAACCACGCCATCCCCACCACAGCACCAACCACACTGCACCACGTCCGCTTGTGGGCGGTGATTCCAACACGGCGCGTTTGACGAGGAACGGATAGAGGCGAACAGGGGCGGAGCCAGCCGGGGGTGAAGAGTCGAAGGTGAGGGAGCGAAAACCCCTCCCTCGGGGCTATAAAAGGCAGTTTCGATGCCAAGACGGAGTTGTTGTTGGAGGCGTGTTGAGTTGGTTGTTGAGGCGTCGTTGAGTTGGTTGTTGGAGGCGTCGTTGGAGTTGGTTGTTGAGGCGTCGTTGGAGTTGGGTTGTTCGAGGCGTCGTTGGAGTTGTCGTTGGAGGTGCTTTGCAAGCGTTGTTGGAGGCGTCGTTGGAGTCGAGAGTTGAGTTGGGAGTGGTGGAGTCCAGTTGAGTTGGGGCTGGTGAGTCCAGTCGAGTCGGGAAGAGAGTTGAGGGAGTCAGTCGAGTCTGGCTTGGAGAGAAGAGAGCTTGGAGGCAGTGGAGAGTGTTTGGAGTTGGTTGGGAGCTGGAGGGTTCGGAGGTTGGAGTGCGGGCAGAGACATCGGGGTCGCCCAGCGAGTCACCAAGAGGTGGCAGGTAGCTTCTCGGTCTCTCGGAGCCCTGCGGTCATCCCGGCTCCGAGCATTATAAAGGTTACGAGCCCGTGCTTTTCTTTCTTTCTTGGGGTTTTTGCATGAAAGTCTGTGCCCTTGTCCGTAAGTAGAATTGTTGTAAGTGCATGTACATATAAATAGACATCGGCTGTAGGTTTTTGCTCGTGTCTTGTCCCCACCCCTCCCCCCCCCCCCATTCATTGCATACGTGGTGAAAATAATTCGCCCATTGTTGAAATGTACCTGTCGTTGCGTCCTTTCCTGCCATTGACTGCCATATTGCGTTCGGAATAAATAGCTGGCTGATAATAGCCGATAAAACGTCATCTGGTCCGACGGGGCTTGGCGATATAAAACGCTCAGCAATCGCAAACGGAACGAGCTGCTTAAAGCGCTCGTTTTGCCGTGCAGGCCTCGTTGAGGTGTAATCCCGGCATTTCTGTTGCGCGAATAATTAGGTACATCGACAATTCGGCGATCACCTGTAGGCGGACAGAAGAGTTGGCTGGTTTATGGTGTGGTTAACAACACCCGTAGCTGGGTTTCGGCGTTGATCGAAAAGCTGCGACTAGATTGCTCGTCCGGTGGGGCGGGGCCGCAATTTAGCTAAAGCGGTCGTCGCACGCCGGGCGGGTGAAACCACACAATATTTTCATTCCATTCAAAGAGTGATCCAATGAATATTTGTTCATGTTTACTCCAGGTAATAAATTAATTTTCTCTCTTAATTCACTTTATCTCTTCAAGCACGAAAGAAAGGGCTGTTTGGTGAGTTTTGTAAAATGGGAAGTATTTATAGAACACAGTCTGGCTGCGAAAAATGAGGAAGTATTTATGTATCCGTGTCTGATAGT
>CM068955.1:8255842-8269696 GCA_035128595.1 Eptatretus atami
ATCACAGTGAATTAATACCGAATTTATTCCTGAGGATATTTGAATGAAATTATCACTGCAAAAACGTCCCATTAGTTGCAATCTTTTTTGAGGAGAAACCCAATAACTCTCTAAATGAATTATTATCAATTGTGAAATCAACCTTATTTTTAAGTTTAATCGTTGATTTTGAAGTGTATTTTTTTAATATCTATAACAATATTTTTTGGTTCATCACCCTGTTCTTTCATAAGGCCGAGCAATTCGGAAGATAATTTGGAAGAAAATCTCATATGTCCGGGTGAAACTGTTATCGTTTGTACCACTTCGCCGATTAATTACTAAACTTGTCATTTTCTCGTGATTATTAAAGCAAGGTATTATAAGTTTTTCCATGGACCAATAAAGACGCCTCATATTCTTTTGTTGCGTCAAAGTTGTAGTGTAATGCGAAATGAAATGTGTGGTCGCTTGTTGTGAATTGAAACTGAAGGATGGTGCTTCTCATCTTATTAATATGGGATAAAATGTCCTTTGTATTGGACATTTATTAATTATTTCAATTATTCCATAACTGTCTGAAATGGTGATGTTCATTAAACAATTGTTATTTCCAGCCTTCTTTCTTCCGAAGAGCAATAACAATCTATAAAAAGAATGTGATGGGTCATTTTGAAGAGAAACTAACACCTGAAGCAAAAGGGATACTTAAAGCCTGAATAATGTGTTTCTCAATTCCATCTCCACATTTTACCAGATTAGACGAACTTCTACATTAGAGTAGTCCAGCAGATCATATATATCATCATCATTATTTATCATGTCCAATGGTTTGTCAAAATACTTGATCATCCCTGCACAGTTGGAACTTGTTTTCCATCTTTTGTGAGAAGAAACATAATCTCTAGAGTTAGTTTAACAGGGAGTTGAGCAGAAGAAATCAATTCCTTTTCTGAACAAGATGAATATTGCTGGTTGTTCGTTGGAAATGGTCCTGCTTTGGGTTTTTGAATCCGCGAAATATTCATTGTTTTGGAAGAGCATTCACAATATAATCAGGGATTGATTAATCTCTCCAATTGTTTTTGAATAACCTCAGTATCATATTAATAATTCTCCATTATGCTCTAATTCTTCCTCCGTCATTTGGACTGAAATCTTACATTTGAATTTTTTTAGGAGTAATACGTCTAATTGTGGGAACTGTGGAAGCATTTCGAATTTTTTCTTGGAAGTTTTTAAAAAAGTGTTTAAAGAAATTTCTCTTGTTTTCTTTCAATGCTTCTTTCACCTGTTAGTTTTCCTGTCGTGCGTGTCTTCTTTATGTCTTCCTGTTGTTTTACAACTTTTGAAACCAACTTGAATGCTCCTAAAATCTCTTGCTCTTTCTTTGCCGCATATCATTATTTATTGAAATATCATATCATGATTGTAAAGGTCAACAGGAAATTTTAACTTTTCCTTCATCATTAAAGTGGATTGGTTCAAATAAATTATTTCTTTAAATATTCTTCAAATTCTTTTTTAACATTAATACGAGTTTGTAATTTCTTCTTCACTAATACTTGTATCGTCGCATCAATCGTTTGCGTTGTTTCTTATCAACATCAACCCATTTTAGTCATTGCCGGAATTAAAAATAAATGGTTGCTGTTTGGGCAGTTGATATCCCCTTGACCTTTCCCTCGCACTGTCTCCTTCCCCTCCTGCTGCCTTCGCCTCCATTATGTTGCTGTTCCTCCCCCTCTCACATGCCACTCCTCCCAAATCCCTCCCCGCATCCCCTCCACCCTCTCTCTCCTCCCCCATCATACTCACTCCACCCCCTTTCCAGAGTGCATAATGATGTTTATAGATTTGCTTTCCCATCCACCTCCCTTCTCAGCTCTTCCCTCTTCCTCTCCTTCCTGGCTCCCCAACGCCTCTCATCCCCCTCCCCTCGTCTGCCCCACATTTTTTTTTGTCTCCGGACGTGTACGGGTGGTTATTGTCTCATCCATAATCAAAACCATGGAACCCTACTGCCCGAAACTTCCACATTACTAAGGGAACTCCAATGGAGTTGGAGTACATGAATGAAAACTGGGTTTGGGTCAATTTAAACACACCATTTTAAAGATAATTAATGGCTTCTTTCAAACAACGGCTGATCATTGCTCAACAAACTTCACTCCACAGGAGTCGTAGCCGCAATTTTGAGGTAATTCGGCCTACGAATAAATCGCGTTAACCTGGAACATCGATCTATCTTACAGACTCATTAAGTATACAATCGAAAGAAGATTTTTGATTTGAGGATCGATGCCCGTGAGCTAAACGAGTGTCGAAATGTGGGGATTGAAATCTGAAAATACTCAGAAACTTACCGAGATTTTAATAACTAAGGGTATTTATTTTAAGGAAGCGCTTTGCTTCACCTTCTTCTGTTTGACACAAGAACATTGAAATGGCCAAAGCATTAAAGTTAAACTTCTTCTACTGTTGTGACAATGACAGAATTAAGAAGAGACTTAAGGAATATGCCTGATAAGTGTAACTTCATTGAGTGCAATGAAAATAATTTAATATCAGGCAAAAGCTCCCGCGGTGCGAGCAGATCGGCGTTGTGACTGCAGCTTGGTTCGCTGGGGAAATCCCCGAGTTTGAAGAACAAATAAATTGAGGATTAGAATGAGTAAATGTTGAAACCTAGACTTCAAGAGAAGACAAGAAGACACGGAATGTCTAGTGGTTTTTTGTCAGAACAGATCAACATGACAGTCCTGAAAAGCAGAAAGAAGTACCTCAGGAATGTGCGGCTTCAAGCACTCATTGTAATACATCTGCACTTCAGCATGCAGCATGAGAGGTAGTTCCAGAATTATGTTCATTTGGCCGATGCCTCCAGGTACTATGAAAGAATACTCATAAGACCAATCGAACCGATGTTGTTGTTCTGTCTGTGGCTGCAATGGCCCATTTGTCGTAGTTAAAGAGCTGGTGGGGCCAAATTTGTGCTGGTAAACATTTTCGATCGCATATGCCGTGCATAAATTCACAATCATTGGGCCACAGATACAAGTGTGTGCCAATTTTTCAACAAGCCTGACTGGGTGGATACTGTCTCTCCTTCAATGGAATTGGAAAAACAGAAGCATGGCAGATTTGGCAAAGGCCGACCATGATACTCTTCTGAAGCTCTCCTGTGCTCTGGCAGACAATTTTAAAATGCTATGTATGTGTACTTGCAACATTTTGTGATTGCTGTACGATAGAACTCGTCATTATAGTCTGGATTAAATGGAGCTCGGCATGCCAGCTGTTTGTACAGAAAGCAATCCTTCGACTACATTGCAGCCTACAAGGCAGCACTGGGCTGTTCTGCAAGGATGGCCATATTTTGAGGCAATGCATGTACTCCAGAATCGTCGAAATTGGAGCCGAGCAAATGGGATGAGAAGAGAATTCATGGAAAATGGGGAACCTTTCTGGACTTCAATGATCCAGACCTCCCACCTAGCTGGAACTGCACCTGCAACTTTGTAAGTGAGGTGGTGATTGCCAAAAGTGACGTGAACTGAGATGCCACATCTGTTGTCCACGGACTGGGAGATAATAATTAACTGTTTTTAGGAAAGGAATGAAGCCTTATTAGATAAAAGAGTAGCAGTTCTGTAAATGAACAAGTAAGTAAATATATTTCTTTACCAAGGACAATGCTTGCATCTATTCGAGACAGCATTCATGGGGTCAAATGCGTATACGCTGCAATCACATGGATCGGTGATGGGATCTCCAGTGATGAGTCAGGAATGGGAAGACATCTCAGATGATCAAAGGATCATCCTTGAGACGTCTCTGAACAACTTGAATTGAGCCCGCCTGTGACAAGTTCAGATTGATTGGACATGAGTCGATAATTGTTTGCTTCTGGAAAAACATTCAAATGAATGGGAAAGGAAAACTATCTGACCCAAGCCGCAAAAAGCTCAAATGGGAGACTCACTTCTCCCACCTATCCCTTCCTCCATACAAGCAAATGAAAATTGAGCTCTGATTAAGCACTTCTTCCCCCAACATAATGCAGTCCTTTCATATTTCCATTATCATCATAAGAACAAACCAACGGATATTCCCATGTTCTACTTTTTGGAATAACTGATTTTCTTGGAACATTCATTCCATCGAGTATATTGACAAATAATAAACTTGGTTCTGATTTAAGTATCTTTGTTAGCTGAGATAAAATGATAAACTTTTCTTAATGATCTGTCTGACCACCTCCTGAACCAACAATATATTTTGAGATTGAGTAAATTGGTTGTTCCATTGTTCCATGAAAAACCATCAAAGTTTTCCAGTCCATGTCTAGGATATTAATTTTTTTTCTTTACATCTTCGCAATCTATTGTAATTTAAATTTATCAGCTTATTTGTTTTTTATCTACTTTTAACCCACCGCCGTTAATTTTTAACAAGACTATTGATATTTCTCACATTCATTATGTTTCCCATTCAAATACGCCGGCTGATACACTCCACTACCTTGATTCTGGTTTATTGCTGGTTCCTAATCTTCTAATATATTCAGCAAAAAAGATGGCGGTTAGCGCCTTAAAATCCCCAATCCCAATATCTTAACACTTGAATATTTTACACTAAAACCTATTAACCACGAAGGGAGGATGATTGATTCCATTCTCTAAAATATATAATTTCTATCAATCAAAGCGTCCGAATGCTTTCTGTATTTTACCTCTTAATGTATATAATGATGTTTATCTAAACTTCTTATGGTTCATTTTTCTTTACCCTTCCTTCTTCAAGGTTAAACAGTTTTAATAATGTTTAAAGTTTATGTTTCCTGATTAATTTTTCTTTATTCCCTTGACTTTCTTATCACACCCTGTCAATATTATTATTATCAATATACTTATCAAGCATAAGACTTTGGATCTCAATCCTGTAAATTCACTCATTTACCTTCCACCCAATCACCTTTAACTTACAGTAACCTATTTAATATTTGATGAAACAACACATCACCTGACTTATAATACTTGTATCATATATTAATATTATCGAACTTCATATCCTCCATATCATCACTTGTCTTATTTCTAATATAAAACTATCTGGATCCATATATAACAATGACAACATTACCTTAATACTTTGGTTTAAGAATTATTATATATAGTAATAGTTATACAATAACGACTTTTGACACGTTAAGAATTGAATGGTTCCGATATAAATAGGTTTATCCATTTTCATACTCTCTTTTTTCAATGAAAGCCAATAAGTTTCTTGAAAACACTCCGCTCGCGTTAAAACCTTGGTCCAAATTAATTTTGAAGCCTGTTTCCAAAGATTGTGCAAGTCTTATGTTTTGCCTATTCTACATTTTCCATCGTCTTTCAAATAAGCTTCTCTTCATCTCTTCTTCTTACTTTCTTCTTCTTCTTTCGGCTGCTCCCGTTAAGGTGGTCGCCAACAGGCGGATCATGTCGTTATGATCGCATAATGATTTGGCAAGGTTTTTAACCGGATGGCCCTTCCTGACCAACTCTGGTCACCTCTAACTGACACAGGGAAATGGTACAACCTCATTCTAACCGGGGCATACACGCATTATTCAATTAATTTAAAAGTCCTTCTCAAAATCTGCTTTTCCTTATGTTCTCCTTATTTGTATTAAAATAATATACTCTTTACAATGACTTTGTTTAATATTTCAAATCATTGAATTTTCGCGAACTCTCAACTCAGCAGATAAATATGCCTCAGTTTCTTTGATGCAAAACACTTAACTTTTTTTTTATCATTTAATGTAGTAAGTAGTTTTTCTGGGAGATTTACCTTTTATATTAAATGGGCTGTTGGTAATCACTTAACATTTTTTGGACTTTCTTTATCAGGGGCAGAGGGTTGGTCTTTAATGTTGTTAAGAAAGTTTCTTCTGGGATATAAATCAGCCTGCAGAAAAAATCCAACTTCAGCTTTCCATCCAATTATTTTGAGAGGAGATAACAATGTCTTGTAAAACTTTTTTGCATATATGTTTTCTTAACCCATTAAGTTTTCCATAGGTAAAGATTTGAAACATATGCCAGCCCAGAACAAATTGTTAGCAAAATCATAAATAAATCAGGTAAGAGTTGTCCTCATTCTTATTATGTATGCAGGAAGAATATTGTTATTTGCTTTGCGCATATCTCTTGGAACTATGTGAGATATTCCTCTCTTTTTGCCTCTCCATCATCAAAAGGATATCTATATCACTGATTAATTCCAAATGCCTGTTTTGTAATTTTACATTGCACTCCAACATAACCGGGCTGTGTAATAGTGAACGGGGTAATTTGGGTTTGTGACAGAACTGTTCTAGTAAAGTCTCAAACATAGCAGTCCATTGAAATACAGTCAGTTTTCTGATTACAAATTCGAGATATTCTCAAGATCTTTATATTAACTCTCAAACCTTTTTACTTGTTGTGTAATCTCTTCTCAGAATATGAAGTTTAATTCAAGCTTGCTTAGAAACTTTCCTTGAATGGAATTGTGTTTCTGAAACTACTCAATGAATCCAGAGAGTATGGATAGTATTCCCTTTGTGAAAAAGAGTTCAATCTCTTCTTGATTTGCGAGAATGTGATTTATGATTCGTAGTTTTTATAATTGATGCCAAGTGAGATTATGGACTTGCCATAAACTTGTAAATGTTCAAGAATCTGGATGTAAGTTATGGGGGATGTATTTGTTACGAACTTGGCAGCCATGAGCACTCAACATCAGGTCCTTAAGACAGTTTATGTCAGTAAGTATGTTTTATAGATAGGGTCCCCCTACCTGTGTCCTAACGGAATCATGTGTGCACTGCCTGAGTTTCTTTCCAACAAATCTCCTGCTTCGACCTCGTACACCGACGCCACTGCACGCATTTCCGTTCGATCACGTATGTGGGCGGAGATTCTCATCACTCAGCACCGGACCGCCACCCTTGTCCCAATACACACAGAGGGCGCTTTCCCATGAAACGGACCGGCAATGAGGGTTGAGATGGCCGCAAGAGTTCGACCTTCCATGACACCCGGCCAATGAGGGTTTGAGATGGCCAACACAGGGAGCTTTCTCACCCGGACCAAGAAAATAAAAGGAACGCAAGGCTGGGACGGTTGGTTTTTGGTCGTCTTGTTGTCACCTTGGTCATATCGTTGGTTTGTCGTGGGGTCGTCTTGGGGTTGTTGGTCTTGGTGCGGGCGGTTCATCTGTTCCTCGGTACTTCATCCTGGCCTTTCTCCTTGTCTTCGGTTGATTGCGTGGCCGATTGGAAGAGCGCGGTGCCCTGTGTGCTTTGAGCAGCGTCGTGTTGCGGGTTCGAGTCCCGTCGAGCCGGATCGTCAAGCGGCCACACGAGTGGACAGGCCAAGCGCGAGGCTCTGGTCTCCAAGCTCCTTTCCTCGAGCTGGAAGACTTCCAATAAGACCCGACGGGGTTCCCGTTTCTGTTGGGGTTGGTGTCTGTGTGGGGCCGTCTTGAAGTATAAAGTTGTACAAGTGCTTTTGCTGGTACATTATTTGCATTGCTTCGTCGTGATAACTATGCCTTTTTTAATGTTCCCTTCCCCTATGTTAAATTGATAACCCCCTTATGGGGGGGGGGGTTGAATGTACCAGTCGTCCTTGGTCCTTTCCTTCATTGGTTCATCACAGGTGCGTGTTGGGGTGATTAAAAAGGCCGTTGCTGCCGAAGTGTGCATCTTGCGACCAAACGGGACTTTCGCGAACCATCCTCGGTTACGCAACCTGGCGTCGAGTCAGCGGTAACGGCTCGTTCCGCTCGAGCTCCGTTGAGGATGTGAGATCCTCGGTGGCTCGCCACAAACTGGGCGCATAAGGTAATTTTGAAGTGGGCAATTAACCCTGCCCACACGGTTGAATTATGGATCTATTCACGGTCCTGTAAGGGACCCGTACTTCGGAGTTATTGAAAGGGTACGATCTCGATTCCGGTGAACCCGTGGAGCCGACTTCTCGCGCTCCCACCGTCGCAGTCGTGCTAGCGCCGGATCCTGGCCACAACAGTATGAATTGTTTTTTTTTTGGGGTTTTTGGGAAAAAATTGAAAAGATTATTTTTGATCTGTGTTAGGAATGGTAGAAATATCTCCAGATGTCTTGAAATTTCATTTATAAATAAGATGTGGTTGTTGTTCGTGGAGCTTGTTTGAAGAAAGACAGGAATAAAGTTTGGAGGCTTGTGATTAAGTTTACAACAGGAAGACTGGACCTCTATGTTTACCAGTAAAGTATGACAACGATCCAAACACCTTTGACTCTCCGCCTCAAGTTCTCCTCACAAATATAGTTATCTGTTCCTTCCTAAATTCTCTTTTTCTCCCTTTGTTAATGACACTGGTTATAGTTTTAAAGCATTATTTCTCTAATCTTATACAGTCTTTTTGCCAATCGTCTTACAAACTCCTCTGAGGCATCTTCTCCTCGATAAAGTTCAATACTGTGAATTATCACAACAGATGATTTGATATAATACAAAAACCAAAGTAGTATGTTTTGGATATATATAGATTTGTGTATGATTTATTTGGATTGGAGAAACAGTATCATACTTTCTAAGGATTTTCAAAAATCAGCATAAATTCACAAATGGATGTTAGTTAGATTTGTCAATCTCTTTGAATGCAATATTTTCTTTCCTACTTTTGGTATAGTTAATTTCAAGTTGATTTTGATTACTTACAGTATTTTGGAATGTTGATTTATCATTCTTTCGTATGAAAGAAGTGAGACATCTCTTGCAGGGATAGTGTTTGTTTTTCTATTGAATACATTGTGAGGTGATTAGTTTTGATAAATTTTTGATGGATGCTAATGTGAATTTTTTCTCCAAACTATACATATGAAAGGTCAAGGTGTGTTTCAATCGTTTTTATAGTTTATTTGAAATTTTTAATATTTGAACTTTGTTTGTATCGTTATCCCTAATACATACAGGATTAGATTATTCATTTTCTCAATTTAGGAATATCTCCAATGACATGTTTTGAAAAAAAATCTCAACAGTTAGCGTATTCTCCCTATTTCTTAAAATGTTCAATCCTTCACGTTTACATTGTGGGAGGATGTAAGTGAGCAAGAAGAGACCCATAGATAAACATTATTATCATTGTTTTGAAATTAACAGAACACTTTCTAAAGTTTTATCTCTTTGGTAAATCAAACAAGAAAGAAGCTTGAAGAGTCTATTTTAAAGATGTGTATATCTTAAAAAGGCTTATTTTTGTAAGATCAATCACACCTACTACAGTGTCATAACAATCTGGTTCTGTCTCTGGAGTTCATCGTAAACATCACATCTTACAAA
Organism: Eptatretus atami; assembly: GCA_035128595.1. Lineage (NCBI taxonomy): Eukaryota > Metazoa > Chordata > Myxini > Myxiniformes > Myxinidae > Eptatretus > Eptatretus atami. Next base: position 8,265,187 of record CM068955.1, read on the forward strand.
ATCTTATCAAAAGTGAGGGTTGTCCTCATATAGGGGGAGTTTCATTACTCTCTAACCATATTAAATTTGCTCCGATATAAAAACTTAAAAGTTTTCCTCACTTAATGTGGTTTTTAATTACAGTTTCAATACTTTGTTTAACCGAAATAACAGCTTCAATGCTTGCAGATGGGCCAGGGTCTCAAAAGCAAAACAATCTTATTTTATATGTCCTTTAAATGCGCCAATCAGTGTTTTCCCAATGGAGAAATGTAGTCGCCGCCCTTGCTTCCTCATTCTTCTTGGTGTTTGATGATTGAAGGTGTCCACTGGCAATTTTTTTAAAAGAATATCAATATTACATCTATCACAATGTTTGCTTCTTGTCAAATGAGATATTTCTGAAAAGATTGAATGTTGTTTGTTTGGTTGAAGGTGTTTTTTATACATTTATATTCATGATGCACAAATATCGCAGAACGTTTTATTCATCATATTTAAAAGCAAAACTTTTCGAAAACTACAATTTTCTTGATGAAAATTTCCAATCCCTTTATTGTAATCTGTGCTTAAAAACCATTTGTTTCTCCAAAACTATTTTTAACTTAATAAATAATACAATGTATCAAGACAAATAAGGACAAGTTCATATCATCTCTACCTTTGTAAAAGATACTGAGAAATATGTGAGTGATGTAAAATTGAATAAAGATAAATATAACAAACTATTGATAAAAACATTATGGCGAATAATAATGAGTCTTCAATTTCCTCAGTGAAGGGCTTTCAATTCTGGAAGAACATCAATCAAAGTATGCTCCAACAAAAGTTTTCTCCTCTCCTTCTGGCAATATATTCAAAAATGAAAAAAGCATGAAACGAGAAAAAGTATCAAAAAAGAAAAACCTTATGATGAGCTTCGAAAGAAAGAAATGTAGAACATCTGCAAATATGCAAGGAGAAATTTTATTTTTTTCAAGGCACATCCTAAAGATGTAAATCTTGATGAAATAAAGGAAGTTAATATATCAGGTGAAATGAACATTTGTTTCCATCGTATTAAGGACCATTTAAAATTACTTTAATATAAAAAATGGGTGAATCTGGTAAATGAACCAAAAGTATATAGAATGGTTTGTATGGTAATGTTTTTTTCCACTAATTAAATATGAGCATTATTGCAACTGAGATTTGAAGATTATGAGTGATGGATGGTATCTCTGTTGGAACAGAAAGACCAGTTATGATACCGAGAGTTTTTGTGTTCAATACGAGAGTTATGAAAGTATTTATCGATGATTGTGAAAGCACGCAATGAAAGCACCGAAGATAACACCGGAATAAATTTTTGTTTGAAGTAAAGTTTTACTTTATAAATGTGAACATATACGCAATATATTGGAGCCTCTTGAATTCCTGATTCTCCATGTGACGAATTTGAGAATTGTCCTGCATGTGAATGTCGTGGGATTAAACATGTCAGAAGCCCATAAAGCAATGTATATTCTGTGATTATCTCTAATTTATGAAAATAAAAAAATATAAAAAAGAAACATAACTCTTTCAAAATTACAACATAAAAATGAAATTACTGTAGCAAAATAACAGAGAAATGAATGGAAAGTACGAGGGTGAAATACACCTTTTCTTACAAGGAAGAGACTGAACAAATGACGATATGTTATGGAATTGATGATTTATATTATTGCTTCACGAGACGCCAGCCAGAGAGAACCACAATATCGTTAGTGTTGGGTAGTTCGATCTAGTTTTTCCTTATATCAGTATTTCGTCGATATGTTTGGTCCTGTCTGTCTGTCTTTATGTATGTCTATTCGGTCCAGTGCAACGCGTTAATACGAAATGGTATTTCGATGAATTGTTGGTAGTTTCATACACCATGACCGTAGTTGTGTGCAAATGAGAACCGTTGCTATGGACCCCATCCATGCCAAGCATGGGACTTTTTGAAAATTTTCAAAAATCTCAAAAGTTTATTTTATTTTTTCGAAAAAACAAAAATCGGCCACGAGCGCTGTGGGCAGTACATTCAGTCATATTGTCAAAAAATTTCCAGCCCGGATCCTTATGAAAACTGTCGAGAGAAGATAGACTTTGAATGAAACCATGGTCGAAAACACTACAAAAAAACGAGTTGTTATATCTCAGAGACTATGAGTCAGATATACATGAAACTGGTAAGGTAGTTCATGATATGTCCAGCAGGCAAGAAAAGAACCGTTCTATGACCCGTTGCGTAGCAACCTCCGAAAATACCTCTAAAATGTGGGGTTTTAACGAAAATACAATCTGCGCATTAACACCTTGAGAGCCTAGAATCATGAATTTTCTTGTGCTTACATCTCAGGTCATCCCATCTAATCGGCCATCGCATCAGGTTCTATTGGGTAGTGCGACGACCCATGTCCGCCTACTGGCTGTTGTTTGTTTGATTAACCAAATCAATCTTCATGAACTATCATCTTGTATTCCAAAATCAAAAACCTTTGTACGATTAACGTGTAATACAATTCAGAGAAAAGGAGCAGTAAGAATTGATGTTTTGCTCACAATAGAACAGTGAAAATCTTGAACGATACTGGCTCCACTTAAAATTAAAAGACAAAACCATGTTGAAAAAGATATTCATAAGAGAGACGAGTGGAGGATTTCTTCCCCATTTCTAATTCCTTTATTTGCCTGGTTTAAGTGCGGTTGGAGCCATTGACGGGTGGTATTTCAACAGCGTGAAAACTGGCCAACGAACGAAGGCCAACTCCGGCTCAAAAAGAGTTGAAAGACAAAACTAAAGATTGGAGAAACAAATTAGTGGAAAGTGGTGTAAGTAAGATGCTTGAAAAGACTTGAAAGTTAGCTGATAAAGTGGAGATTTTTAGCTGGAGATATGCTTTCTTCGTCAAGCAAGCAGGTGTAAAATTACTAAAAGGGGTCATGGTTTATTTATATTCTAATAAATAAATGAGCATTGATGAGTGGTTTAAAGTATTTGGAAAGAATACAACATCAAAATTTTAGAACTTATCAAATATTGTAAAAAAAATTAAAATTCATAATGTGGTTATTGTGTGAGAGAATTAATTAACAAACGTGTCGAAACATACAAAGATAGATATTATGAACGTTAGAGGATAATAATAGAACGGTTTCATTGGGTTTTGTATTTTAAATAGTCAATACCAAATATATTTTGATAGTTTTGTCTTCTCCACACCTGTTTAAAGTAATAAAATTCATACAGAATGGTGTTTATCAAAACATTTCAATTCAAGAATAAATTCCAAGTGTTGTGGTCAATTTTGTCGATGTGTTATTTTCAACTCAGCTAAAAAAATAAAATTTTTAAGACATTATTTTAATTCTAGATATAAACTGACTTACATTGGTAAAGAATGTTTATCTTGTGTATCCAAGAACTGATATTGATTTTCACAATATTACACAAAGGCACAGTCGAAGGACAGAAATATAGTAAGAAGCAAAAAATATTAATATGAAAATGTTTATAAATTAATAAATTATCCAAGCCCTGATTGATGCGAATGACTTGGTGAGATTCAAATGATTTATCACAGATATATATCCTTAAATAACACGGCACGTTTTGTTGAAGGAGTAAAGAATTTACTAACCACAACACTCTGGTTCCAACAAACCATCACTTTTCTTAGTTAATCCATATCTGCTTAGTGTGAATCTTAATAAAGAAGGAAGGAATCAGAAATATGGAGAATCGAGAAATGGGGGAATAAATATATGTGATTTAGGATATAATTGGTCCTTTTTCTTAAACTAGAAACTTCATGATTTTTATCAGTCTCGTAACAGAAGAACATTATCCTCTTGGTTAGAATCAGAGATATGTGGAAGCAGATTAGCAACAACAATACACGATTTCGGGAAGAAGGAATATATGATGGTGAAGCATAGTTTATATGACAAAGAAGGAGGAAATTGGATAATTATTATCAAAGTCAAGGAACACAAACTGATTTAAAACAACAGGGAAGATGGGGCGGTATAAGTTGTCATCATTTAATCTGTCAGTAATATTTTCTGATACATAAATGACAGCAAGAAGGCTTCAGACAAAAATTACATTTTTCTGCATTCAAGGATATCTACAAGAAAAAGGGTGTTAGATTTTACATTCTTATGAATGGACATAGATATGGCATTTTTCAATTAAGAACTGGCCTGGATACTGATATTAAAAACCCACAATGAGATTTTGATTAAATATTAATAAAATGAACTTCTTGTGGTGATGAAATATAACACTCTTTGAAATGATCAACAAATCTATTGGTTTCCTATATGAGAAAATAATTGTGATTCAAGAGTAGCGCAGAATCCAGATGAATATAGTTGATATCTAGTGGGTGAAAGTGCATCAGGATTAGTAAAAAGGGATGAGGATGGAGTTGAAGAAACCTGAGACAAGATGAGAAGGAGGAGAGGGAGAAAAAGAGAGAGAAGGAGAAGGGAGGAGAGGGAGAGGGAGGGAAAGAGA
>CM068955.1:8288633-8306899 GCA_035128595.1 Eptatretus atami
ATCACATCACATCATCAATAATATAACTTTATCTCCACTTTCTCGTTAATGCTCTCCCTGAAACCGAGTGTTTAATCGTCTTGATGCAAATATTTCTATATAGACTTGCATTCTTTGTTTTCCTCCTGGCGGTGCGTTGAGATTTATTTATTTCTGTAATACCCAATCTTTTTCTAAGTCTCACGGTTTTCATATTTTTTATTTTTTTATTCTCTCTCTTTCCTCCCTCTCCTTCTCCTCCCTCTCCCTCTCCTCCTCTCTCTCTTCTCCCTTTCTTCTCTATCTCTTCCTCTCCTCCTTCTCTCTTCTCTCCTTTTCCCCTCCTCTCTCTGTCTCTCTTCCTCCTCTTCTTCTCCCTCTCCTCCTGCTCTCTCTTCTCTTTTTCCTCCATTTTTCTTTCTCTCTCTTTTCCTTTTCCTCTCTCTCTCTTCCCTTTTCTTCCTTGTCTCAGTTTCTTCAACTCCTTCCTCATTCTACTATCCTTTAATCACTTACACCCAATAGAATATCATTTCTATATTCATGCAGGATTTCCTTGTTATTCTGCTAATCCAAAATATTTTTTTAGCAACAGGAAAGGAATGAAAATTTTCTAAAAAGAGCCTTTTTTTCTTACTATTTTAATTAAATTCGCAAAGTTGTTGGTTTATTAACCATCAGTATAAAACCGAATTTTTATTGAAAATACCTCATTTTATTTTGTAGAAATATTTATTAAAATACCGAATCTACCTGTTTAACATTGAAGGTATGCTGGAACAGCAAATATATTTTTCTGAAAGCCTTCTTGCCGTCATTTAATGTATTAGAAAATATAACTGACATTTAATATAATGACAGGAAACACCCCCCCCCCACCCCATCTTCCCATAGTTAAATCATTTTGTATTTCCTTACTTAATATAGTATAAATCCTGTTTTTTCTGTTTCATGATATAAACATGGGCATAAGACCATTTTATAGTTTCCCTTTATTAAATCTTTTATTTTGTTGTTTACTAATGTGGCTCCACAAAACTCATTCTCCGGACAAATGGGATAATATTCTTCCTTACGAGACTGATTTACCATTGTTTCCAGGTCTGCTAGGTCAATTTTAAAGACCAATTATAGCCGAATCATTCATATCATATCCCAATTGTTCTATTCTCATAGCAAACGATACGCCCTTTTACTTTATAAAATTTTATTTTATTGGAACTGTCAATTCATGTATGACTGGAGATAAAACTCAACACTTCTGTACTCGTTTGGAAATACATACAGCCGTTTATTTAAGGATATATATTGTGATAAATCACTAAGTCTCACAAGTCATCTCGCGTCAGTCGGGCTTGGATAATTTTATTAATTTTATAAGCATTTTCATTTTAATTTTGTTTTGTGTATTACATTTCCTGTCGTTGCAGCCTGTGCCTTTGTGTCATAAGTTTGAATAAATGCAATATCCAGTTCCTTGGAGATCACCAAGATGAACCACTTTAACCAATGTAAGTCATTTTATATTAGAAAAAAATGTCATAAATTTTTTTATTTTTGTTGAGTTGAAATAATCTACGTATAGTCATAATTGACCACAGACACTTGGAATTTAATTCTGGACTTGAAATGTTTGATAAACACATTCGTGTAGATTTTATTATTCAACGGTGGCTGGAAGACCAAAACTATCAAAATAATATTTGTGCTTAGAACGATTAAAGAATACAAACTGCGAATGAGAACCGTTCCAATTATAATCTCCATAAGTTCATAATAATATTTTTGTATGTTAAGGGCACGTTTGTTAATTCATCTCTCATACAAAATACCACATTATGAATTTTTTTAATTTCCCTACAATATTTGACAAGTTCCTCAACTTTGATGTTGTATCTTTCCAAATCTTAAACCACTGCATCATTGCTCATTTATTCTTAGAAAGATGGAATCCATTGCCCCTTTTAGTTAATTTTACACCTGCTTGTGAGATAGAAGAAAGCATATCTCCCACTAACGAATCTCGCTTTTAACAGCAGACTTTCAAGTTTTTCGGCAAATTACAATTACCACTTCCACTAATTGTTCTAAAACTCTTTGGTTATGTCTTTCCAATTCTTTTGAAGACCCTAAGTTGAGCCTTCCCTTTCGTTGGCTGCTGATACACCCATCAATGCTCCAGCCGCACTTAAACTAGCAAATAAAGGAATTAGAAATGTGAGAAATCCTCCACTCGTCTGCTCTTATTGAAATTCTTCGAACATTGTTTTGAACATTTTTAATTTTGAAGTGAGCAGTATCGTTCAACCGATTTTCACCTGTTGCTCATTGTGAGTAAACATCAATTCTTAGTGCTCTTTTCTCTTAAATTGTTATTAACGTTAATAAAACAGGCTTTGATTTTGAACACAAGATGATAGTTTTTGAAGATTGAATTGATTAACATAATACCCCAGTTTGGCACTGTACGACCATTTATTTATCAAAAAAAATTACGTGAGAAAGTAATGATAACCCATTATCTGTATTAATGCTGTAATCTGTTTTCGTTCAAAAGCAAACAATATGCGATCAACTTCTTCACGTCTCTCCCTCTATCAATGTATAGGGAAAGTATCCACTCGATTAGACTGTTATAGTTTCCTTTTGAGCACTCAGGTCAATCGTCATAAGATTGTATACAGAATTTTAAATGCTGTCCATATCCAAAATGGGTTCGTTATTTCCATTGCTTCACACACACACCTTTTCGTAAGACTTGTATGCCTTCAGCATAATCATTGTTTTCCTAATAATTTCCAATCTCATCTCGTGGGATAAAATGTCCATTGGAGAAACGCAAAGTTGTTTCACACTTCGTCATTATCATTTCAAAGCATTTTTTTATCAGTAGCAGTCTCTAACCATCTGTTTTAAAAAATGAGGCCACAGATATGCTATGGCTTTTCCTTCCAGAACACCTCAAATTCACGTGTGAATGGTTTGGGTTCAGTTAACCGTGTTGGCAATCTTCTTTATAGGTATGCATACATTGAGTGGTTTCTTTGAGTTAAGTAATTCCAACTCACATCTCTTCTGTTTTAAATGCAGGAGTATATTCACAATATGCCAACTAATTTTCATCATTAGAAATTTTAATTCTGATCAGCAAAAGCATGAGCCACACCAAAAAAGCAATCTATTTTCATTAATCATCCCTTTGCAGTTGAAATCTAATTTTAAGCCATACAGAACTTTATCATGATCACAAATCCAAGATATACCTTTAAGAGGAACTGCCACAATGTAACTATTACCTGTTTTTGTATCATCATTACAACATTCCTTTTCCTTGACTATACCAGGTGTGTGTTTGTTAACCGTGCCATGTCAGAATGAAAACCTTCGACAGCTCCCTTTCCCATTCTTCAATAAATGAATAAAGTGTAAATTTCCATCATTCAGATGTAGCAGAGACATAATCACGCTTCAACTTCCTGTGTTACAATGTACAACGAACAGCTATCAAACATTTCACAGAAGAAATCATTGACGAGTGCAGCGTTTGTGGTATTCACAGCCTGGAGGAATGTAAATAACACAACAGAAACTCCGGCTCGATTCAAATAAGTTTGGTTGATTAATTATTTATTTCAAAAACTTTTGTTCGCTTTGTATCCCGTCTGTTCCAGTTATGACATTTACCTGAAGTAGTTCTTCTTTTTTTAGTAGAGTTTGAGATGACATTGGAATAATCCAAATCATAGATACTATCAATTGCTTCTACTTGTATTTATAAGGGAAAAAAGAATGTTAAACTTTTGGAACCCCTGACCAAGTAGTTGAATATTTCTGTCGTCTTGGGGAGACAACTGGTGTTGCCTTTCTTTCATCTTATGATTTATTGCTGCAATTTATAATGAGATTCATTTTGGGCCATCTTTTATACTCTTTATAGCACGCCGCTACAGTTTCGCCACAGCAGAAGTCAGTTGACAGATAGTTCCTTTGTGTAAAGAATAGTTGAACTATACCCATGTAAAGTAATCGAATTATCCCTCTCCTTTTTTTCTCAATTGAATGTCTACACCCCCTTTGTCCATAGGCTTTAAGTACCTCCACGCAAGATACTACCTTCACCCTTGTTGTATGGGGAAGGAACATCTCATCCGCTGTAATTATTTATATTTTCCCAACTCCTGTTTTCCTCAAATAACCATCGTATTTATTATTGGAAAACTTCACGTAGGTGAATTCTGATAGATATACATTCTCCCTTAAAGAAATCATAGGCAATTATCTTGGTCGTTATCCTAAAATTTACTTGTGTATGGTTTTTTCCTGACACAGGGAGATAAACCAAATTTGGGTTCCATATTGAATTATAACGCAATTGAGTTGACGTTGCGCTGAATGAAAATATTGTATGTTATTCTTATTCATCATTTACAGCACATCACAAATCACAGTGAATTAATCGATTTATTCCTGAGGATATTTGAAGAAATTATGCACTGCAAAAACGTCCCTTAGTTGCAATCTTTTTTGAGGAGAAACCCAATAACTCTCTAAATGAATTATTATCAATTGGAAGTCGAACCTTATTAAGTTAATCGTTGATTGAAGTGTATTTTTTTTAATATCTATAACAATATTTTTTGGTTCATCAACCTCTGTTCTTCATAAGGCCGAGCAATTCGGAAGATAATTTGGAAGAAAATCTCATATGTCCGGGTGAAACTGTTATCGTTTGTACCACTTCGCCGATTAATTACTAAACTTGTCATTTTCTCGTGATTATTAAAGCAAGGTATTATAAGTTTTTCCATGGACCAATAAAGACGCCTCATATTCTTTTGTTGCGTCAAAGTTGTAGTGTAATGCGAAATGAAATGTGTGGTCGCTTGTTGTGAATTGAAACTGAAGGATGGTGCTTCTCATCTTATTAATATGGGATAAAATGTCCTTTGTATTGGACATTTATTAATTATTTCAATTATTCCATAACTGTCTGAAATGGTGATGTTCATTAAACAATTGTTATTTCCAGCCTTCTTTCTTCCGAAGAGCAATAACAATCTATAAAAAGAATGTGATGGGTCATTTTGAAGAGAAACTAACACCTGAAGCAAAAGGGATACTTAAAGCCTGAATAATGTGTTTCTCAATTCCATCTCCACATTTTACCAGATTAGACGAACTTCTACATTAGAGTAGTCCAGCAGATCATATATATCATCATCATTATTTATCATGTCCAATGGTTTGTCAAAATACTTGATCATCCCTGCACAGTTGGAACTTGTTTTCCATCTTTTGTGAGAAGAAACATAATCTCTAGAGTTAGTTTAACAGGGAGTTGAACAGAAGATTCAATCTCCTTTTCTGAACAAGATGAAATATTGACTGTGTTCTGTGGAAATGGAAGTCCTGCTTTTGGTTTGAACCGCGAAAAACATATTCTTGTTTATGAGAGCATTCACAATATAATCAGGGAACCTTGATTAAGTTCTCTCCAATTTGTATTGAATAACCTCATGTATCATATTATAATCTCCTTATGCTCTATTATCTTCCTCCGTCATTTGAGACTGAAATCTTATGCATTTGAATTTTTTTAGGAGTATACTTATATTGTGGACTGGGAAGCATTTCGAATTTTTTCTTGGGAGTTTTTTTTTAAAAAGTCGCGTTTTAAAGAATTTCTCTTGTTTTCTCTTCAATGTTCTTCACCTGTTAGTTTCTCCGTCGTGCGTTTCTTCTTTATTGTCTCTCCCTGTTGTTTTACAACTTTTGAAACCAACTTTGATGCTTCTTTAAAATCTTCTCTCTTTCTTTCGCATACATTATTTATTGGGAAATAATCATATCATGAATTGTAAAGGTCAACAGGGGGAAATTTTCATTTCTCTTCATCATTAAATTTGGCTGATTGGTTCAAAAATTATTTCTTTAAATATTTCTATACAAATTCTTTTTTTTAACATTAATACGAGTTGTAATTTCTTCTTCACTAATACTTGTATCTCTGCATTCATACGTTTTTTGCGTTGATTCTATCAACATCAACCCATTTCTGTCATTGCCGGAACTTAAAAATAAATTAAATGTTGCTGTTTGGGCACGTTTTCATATCCCCTTACCTTTCCCCCCGCACTGTCTGCCTTCCCCTCCTGCTGCCTTCGCCTCCATATTTGCTGTTCCTCCCCTCTCTCACATGCTCACTCCTCCCAAAATCCCTCCCCGCATCCCCTTTGCCACCCTCCTCTCTCCTCCCCCATCATACTCACTCCACCCCCTTCCAGAGAGTGCATAATGATGTTGTATAGATTTGCTTTCACCCATCCACCTTCCCTTCCCACTCTTCCCCCCTTCCTACTCCCCTCCCTGGGCTCCCCCAACCCTCTTCATCCCCCTCCCTCGTCTCGCCCCCATTTTTTTTGTCTCCGGCGTGTACGGGTGGTTATTGTCTCATCCATAATCAAAAACCATGAAAACCTACTGCCCCGAAACTTTCCATCATACTAATGGGACTCCAATGGAGTTGGAGTACATGAATGAAAACTGGGTTTTGGGTCAATTTAAACACACCATTTTAAAGATGAATTAATGCTTCTTCAAACAACGGCTGATCTTGCTCAACAAAACTTCACTCCACAGGAGCGTAGCCGCATTTTGAGAATTCGGCCTACGAATAAATGCGTTACCTTTTGGAAACACCACTCTACTCTTACAGCTCATATAAGTATAACAATCGAAGAAGATTTTTGGATTTGAGGATCGATGCCCGTGAAGCTAAACGAGTGTCGAAATGTGGATGAAATCTTGAAAAATACTCAGAAATTACCGTGAGATTTTAATAACTAAGGGTATTTATGTTTAAGAACGCTTTGCTTCCACCTTCTTCTGTATTGACACAAGGAAACATTGGGAAATTGCCAAAGCATTAAAGTTAAACTTCTTCACTGTTGTGACAATGACAGAATTAGAAAGATTAAGGAATATGCCTGATAAGTGTACTTTCATTGAGTCAATGAAAATAATTTAATGATCAGCAAAAGCTCCCGCGGTTGCGAGCAGTCGCGTTGTGAACTGAGCTGGTTCCGTGGGGAAATCCCCGAGTTTGTAAGACAAAAATAAATTGAGGATTAGAAATGATAATGTGAAACCTAGACTTCAAGAGAAGACAAGAAGACACGGAATGTCTAGTGGTTTTTTCGTCAGAAACAGACATCAACAGTGACAGTCCTGAAAAGCAGAAAGAAGTACCTTCAGGAATGTGGCGGCTTCAAGCACTCATTGTAATAACATCTGCACTTTCAGCATGCAGCATGAAGAGGTACGGTTCCAGAATTTATGGTTCATTTGGCAGATGCCTCCAGTACTATGAAAGAATACTCATAAAGGACCATCGACAACCCGATGTGTTTTCTGTCTTGGCTGCAAATGGCCCATTTGTCTAGTTAAAGAGCTGGTGGTGGCAAATTGGTGCTGTAAAACATTTTGATCGCATTGCCGTGCATAAATTTCACAAATCACTTGGGCCACAGATATCAAGTGTGTGCCAATTTTTCAACAGCCTGACTGGGTGATACTGTCTCTCCTTCAATGGAATTGGAAAAAACAAAGCATGGCAGATTGGCAAAGGCGACCATGATACTCTTTGAAGCTCTCCGTGTGCCTCTGGCAGACAATTTTAAAATTGTCTATGTACTGTGTACTTGAACATTTTGGGATGCTGTACGATAGAACTCGTCATTATAGCTGGATTAAATGGAGCTCGGATGCAGCTGTTTGTACAGAAAAGCAGATCCTTCGTTCCACTACATTGCAGCCTACAAGCTGCAGCACTGGGCTGTTCTGCAAGGAGGCCATATTTGAGGCATGCATGTACTCCAGATCGTGAAATTGGAGCCGAGCAAAATGGGATGAGAAGGAATTCATGAAAATGGGGAACCTTTCGTGTGACTTCACGATGATCCAACCTCCCACTCTTAGCTGGACTGCACTGCCAACTTTGTAAGTGTTAGGTGGTGATGCAGAAGACGTAGAATGAGATGCCACCATCTGTGTCCACGGACTGGGAGATATAATTAACTGTTTTTAGGAAAGGGAATGATACCTTATTAGATAAAAGAGTAGCAGTTTCTGTAATGAACAAGTAAGTAAATATATTCTTTACCACAGGATCAATGCTTGCATCTGATTCGAGACAGCATTCATGGGGTCAATGCAGTATACGTCTGCAAATCACATGGATGGTGATGGGATTCCATGTGATGAGTCAGGAATGGGAGAGACATCTCAGGAATGATCAAAGAGATCATCCTTGAGGACGTCTCTGAACAACTTGATTGAGCCGCCTGTGACAAGTTTCAATTGATGGACATGGAGTCGATAATGTTGCTTCTGGAAACAACATTCAAATGAATGGGAAAAGGAAAACTATCTGACCCAAGGCCGCAAAAAGCTCAAATGGGAGACTCACTTCCTCCCCCACCTATCCCTTCCCCTCCCATACAAGCAATATGAAAAATTGAGACTACTGATTTAAGCACTTCTTCCCCCCAACATAATCGCAGTCCTTCATATTTCATTATACATCATAGAACAAACCAACGGATATTCCCATGTTCTACTTTTGGAATAACTTGATTTCTTGGAACATTCATTTCCATCGAGTATATTGACAAAAATAACTTGGTTCTTGATTTAAGTATCTTTGTTGAGCTGAGATAAAATGATAAACTTTTCTTAATGATCTTGTCTGACCACCTCCTGAACCACATATATTTTGAGATTGAGTAAATTGTTTTCCATTGTTCATGAAAAACCATCAAAGTTTTCAGTCCATTCTAGGATATTAATTTTTTTTCTTTACATCTTCCAATCTATTTGTAATTAAATTTATCAGCTTATTTGTTTTATCTACTTTTACCCCGGTTATTTTTCAACAAGACTTATTGATATTTCTCACATTCATTATGTTTCCCATTCAAATACCAAGGCTGATACACTCCACTACCTTGATTCTGGTTATGCTGGTTCTAATCTTTATATATCAGCAAAAAAGATGGCGGTTAGCCCGTTAAAATCCCAACCCAATATCTTAACACTTGAATATTTTACACTAAAACCTATAACCAGAAGGGAGATGATTGATTCCATTCTCTAAAATATTTTTCTATCAATCAAAGCTCCGAATGCTTTCTTATTTACCTCTAATGTATATAATTGATGTTTATAACTTCTTATGGTTCATTTTTCTTTACCCTTCCTTCTTCAAGGTTAAACAGTTGTAATAATGTTTAAAGTTTATGTTTCCTTGATTAATTTTTCTTTAGTTCCTTGAGCTTTCTTATCACACCCTTCAATATTATTATTATCAATATACTTATAAGCATAAGACTTTGATCTCAATCCTGTAAATTCACTCATTACCTTCCACCCAATCACCTTTAAACTTACAGTAACCTATTTATATTTGATGAAACAACACATCACCTGACTTATAATAGCTTGTATCATATATTAATATTATCAACCATATCCTCCATATCACACTTGTCTTAATTTCTAATATAAAACTATCTGGATCCATATATAACAATGACAACATTATCCTTAAACTTTGGTTTAAAATTATTATATAAGTAATAGTTATACATAACGACTTTGACAGTTAAGAATTGATGTTCCGATATAAATAGGTTTATCCATTTTCATACTCTCTTTTTTTCAAATGAAAAGCACAAAAGTTTCTTGAAAACACTCCGCTCGCGTTAAAACTTGGTCCATAAATTAATTTTGAAGCCTGTTTCCAAGATTGTGCAAGTCTTATGTTTTGCCTATTCCTAACATTTTCCATCGTCTTCAAAACAGCTTCTTCTTCATCTCTTCTTCTTACTTTCTTCTTCTCTCTTTCGGCTGCTCCCGTTAGGGGTCGCCACAGCGGATCATTCGTTATGATCCGCATAATGATTTGGCACAGGTTTTTACCGGATGCCCTTCCTGACGCAACTCTGGTCACCTCTAACGACACAGGGAAATGGTACAACCTATTCTAACCGGGGCATACACGCATTATTCATAATTTATAAAGTCCTTCTCAAAATCTGCTTTTCCTTATGTTCTCCTTATTGTATTAAAATAATATACTTCTTTACAATGACTTTGTTTAATATTTCAAAAATCATGAATTTTCGCGAACTCTCAACCAGCAGATAAATATGCCTCAAGTTCTTTGATGCAAACATAACTTTTTTTATCATTTAATGTAGTAAGTAGTTTTTCTGGGAGATTTACCTTTTATATTAAATGGCTGTTGGTAATCACTTAACCATTTTTTGGACTTTCTTTATCAGGGGCAGAGGGTTGGTCTTTAATGTTTGTTAAGAAGTTTCTTCTGGATATTTTAAATCAGCCTGCAAAAAAATCCAACTTCAGCTTCATCCAATTATTTTGAGAGGAGATAACAATGTCTTGTAAAACTTTTTCATATATGTTTTCTTAACCCATTTAAGTTTTCCATAGGTAAAGATTGAAACATATGCCAGCCCAGAACAAATTGTTAGCATCATAATAAATCAGGTAAGAGTTGTCCTCATTCTTATTATATCAGGAAGAATATTGTTATTTGCTTTCGCATATCTCTTGGACTATGTGAGATATTCCTCCTCTTTTTGCCTTCTCCATCATCAAAAGGATATCTATATCACTGATTAATTCCAAATCCTGTTTTGTAATTTTTAACATTGCACTCCAAGCAAACCGGGCTGTGTAATAGTGAACGGGGTAATTTGTTTGTGACAGAACTGTTCTAAAAGTCTCAAACATAGCAGTCCATTATAATACATCAGTTTTCTGATACAAATCGAGATATTCTCCAAGATTCTTTATATATAACTTCTCCCAAACCTTTTAGCTTGTTGTGTAATCTCTCTCAGAAGTATGAAGTTTATTCAACTTGCTATAGAAACTTTCCTTGAAGGAAGTTGTGTTTCTGAAACTACTCAATGAATCCAGAGAGTATGGATATATTCCTTTGTGAAAAAGAGTTCAATCTCTTCTTGATTTGCGAAATGTGATTTATGATTCGGTAAGTTTTTAATAGATTGATGCCAAGTGAGATTATGGACTTGCCATAAACTTGTATGTGTCAAGAAATCTGATGTAGAGGTTATGGGGGATGTATTGTTACGAATCTGGCAGCCATGAGCACTCAACATCAGGTCCTTAAGAACAGTTATGTCAGTAAGTATGTTTTATAGATAGGGTCCCCTACCTGTGTCCAACGGAATTACATGTGTGCACTGCCGAGTTTCTTTTCCAACAAATCTCCTCATTCACCTCGTACACCGACGCCACTGCACGCATCCGTTCGACCACGTATGTGGGCGGAGATTCTCATCACTCAGCCCGACGCCACCCTTGTCCAATCACACACAGAGGGCGCTTTCCCATGACACGCCGGCAATGAGGGTTGAGATGGCCGCAAGAGTTCGACCTTCCATGACACGCCGGCCAATGAGGGTTGAGATGGCCACAGAGGGCAGCTTTCTCACCCCGGACCAAGAAAATAAAAGGAACGCCAAGGCTGGGACGTTGGTTGGTCGTCTTGTTGTCACCTTGGTCATTCGTTGGTTGTCGTGGGGTCGTCTTGGGGTGTGGTCTTGGTGCGGGCTGGTTCATCTGGTTCCTGGTACCTTCATCCCTGGCCTTTTCCTTTGGTCTCGGTTGATTGGCGTGGCCGATTGGAAGAGCGCGGTGCCTGGTGCTTGAGGCAGCGTCGTGTTGCGGGTTCGAGTCCCGTCGAGCCGGATCGTCAAGGGCCACACGAGTGGACAGGTCCAAGCGCAGGCTCTGGTCTCCAGCTCCTTTCCTCGAGCTGGAAGACTTCAATAAAGACCCGACGGGGTCCCGTTTCTTTGGGTGTTGGTGTCTGTGTGTGGGCCGTCTTGAAGTATAAATTGTACAAGTGCTTTTGCTGTACATTATTTGCATTGCTTCGTCGTGATAACTATGCCTTTGTATGTTCCCTTCCCCTATGTAAATTGAATACCCCTATTGGTTGAATGTACCAGCTCTTCCTTGTCCTTTCCTTCATTGGTTCACCACAGGTGCGTGTTGGGGGATTAAAAGGCCGTTGCTGCCGAGTGTGCATTGACCAACGGGACTTTCGCGACCATCCGCTCGGTTACGCACGGGCGAGCAGCGGTAACGGCTCGTTCGCCGAGGCTCCGTTGAGGATGTGAATCCTCGGTGGCTCGCCACAACTGGGCCATCAAGGTAATTTGAAGTTTGGGCAATTAACCCTGCCACACGGTTGAATTATGACTATTCACGGTCCTGTAAGGGACCCGTACCTTCGGAGTTATCTGAAAGGGTACGATCTCGATTCCGGGTGAACGTGGAGCGACTTCTCGCTGCTCCACCTCGCAGTCGTGCTGCGCCGGATACCTGGCCCACAACAGTATGAATTGTTTTTTGTGAATGAGATTATTTTTGATCTGTGTTAGGAATGGTAGAAATATCTCCAGATGTCTTGAAATTTCATTTATAAATAGATGTGTTGTTGTCGTGAGCGTTGTTTTGAAGAAAGACAGGAATAAAGTTTGAGGCTTGTGATTAAGTTTACAACAGGAATGAGCTGGACCTCTATGTTTACCAGTAAGTAGACAACGATCCAAACCTTGACCTCTCCCCTCAATTTCTCCTCACAAATATAGTTATCTGTTCTTCCTAAATTCTCTTTTTCTCCCTTTGTAATGACATGGGTTATAGGTTTTAAACATTATTTCTCTTAATCTTATACAGTCTTTTTCCAATCGTCTTACAAACTCCTCTGAGGCATCTTCTCCTCGATAAAGTTCAAACTGTAATTTATCACAACAGATGATTGATATAATACAAAACCAAAGAGTATGTTTTGATATATATATTTGTGTATGATTTATTTGGATTTGGAGAAACAGTATCATACTTTTCTAAGGATTTTTCAAAAATCAGCATAAATTCACAAATGGATGTTAGTTAGATTTGTCAATCTCTTTGAATGATATTTTCTTTCCTACTTTTGGTATATTAATTTCAGTTGATTTATGATTACTCAGTATTTTGAATGTTGATTTAATCATTCTTTCGTATGAAAGAAGTGAGACATCTCTTGCAGGGATAGTTTTGTTTGTTCTATTGAATACTTGTGAGGTGATTAGTTTTGATAAATTTTTGATGGATGCATAATGTGAATTTTTTCCCAAACTATAACATAGAAAGGTAAGTGTGTGTTTCATCGTTTTTATAGTTTATTTGAAATTTTTAATATTTGAACTTTGTTTGTATCCGTTTAATCCTAATACATTAACAGATAGATTATTCATTTTCTCAAATTTAGGAATATCTCCAATGACATGGAAAAAAAATCTTCAACATTTAGCGTATTCTCCTATTTCTTAAAATGTTCAACCTTTCAGTTTACATTGTGGAGGATGTAAGTGAGCAAGAAGAGACCATAGAAAACATTTATCTATCATTGTTTTGGAATATTAACAAACACTTTCTAAAGTTTTATCTCTTTGGTAAATCAATACAAGAAGAAGCTTGAAGAGGTCTAATTTTAAAGATGTGTATATCTTAAAAAGCTTATTTTTGTAAGATCAAATCCACAACCTACTACAGTGTCATTAACATCTTGGTTCTGTCTCTGGAGTTCATCGTAAACATCACATCTTACAAAATCTACAAAAGTGAGGGTTTGTCCTCATATAGGGGGTAGTTTCATTACTTCTCTAACCATATTAAATTTGCTCCGATATAAAACTTAAAAGTTTTCCTCACTTAATGTGGTTTTTAATTACAGTTTCAATACTTTGTTTAACCAAATCAACAGCTTCAATGTTGCAGATGGGCCAGGGTCTTCAAAGCAAACAATCTTATTTTTATATGTCCTTTAAATGCGCCATCAGTGTTTTCAATGGAGAATTAGTCGCCCCTTCGCTTCCTCATTCTTCTTGTGTTTGATGATTGAAGGTGTCCACTGCAATTTTTTTAAAAGAATATCATATTACATCTATCACAATGTTTGTTCTTGTTCAAATGGAGATATTTGCTGAAAAGATTGAATGTGTGTTTGTTTGGTTTGAAGGTTTTTTTATACATTTATATTCATATCACAAATATCGCAGAACGTTTTATTCATCATATTTATAAAGCAAAACTTTTCGAAACTACAATTTTCTTGATGAAAATTCCAATCTTATTGTAATCTGTGCTTAAAACCATTTGTTTCTCCAACTTTTTTAACTTAATAAATAACAATGTATCAAGACAAAAGGACAAGTTCAATCAATCTCTACTTTGTAAAAGATACTGAGAAATATGTCGAGGATGTAAAATTGAATAAAGATAAATATAACAACTATTGGATAAAAACATTATGGCGAATAATATGAGTCTTCAATTTCCTCAGTGAAGGGCTTTTCAATATTCTGGAAGAACATCAATCAAAGTAGCTCCAACAAAAGTTTTCTCCTCTCCTTCTGGCAATATATTCAAAAATGAAAAAAGCAATGAAACGAGAAAAAGTATCAAAAAAGAAAACCTTATGGATGAGCTTCAGAAAGAAAAAATGAGACATCTGCAATATGCAAGGAGAAATTTGTATTTTTTTCAGCACTCCTAAAGATGTAAATCTTGATGAAATAAAGGAAGTTAATATATCAGGTGAAATGAACATTTGTTTCCAGTCGTATTAAGGACCATTTTAAAATTACCTTTAATATAAAAAATGTAGTGTGAATCTGGTAAATGAAACCAAAAGTATATAGATGTTGATGGTAATGTTTTTTCCACTAATTAAATATGAGTTCATTATTCAACTGAAGATTTTGAAGATTATGAGTGATGATGGTATCTCTGTTGAACAGAAGACAGTTATGATACCGAGAGTTTGTGTTCAAACGAGAGTTATGAAAGTAGTTTATCGATGATTGTGAAAGCACCAATGAAAGCACCGAAGGATAACACCGAATAAATTTTTGTTTGAAGTAAAGTTTTACTTTATAAATGTGACAGTATACCAATATTGAGCCTCTTGAATTCCCTGATTCTCCATGTTGACAATTTGAGAATTGTCCTGCATGTGATGTCGTGGGATTAAACAGTAGAAGCCCATAAACAATGTATATTCTGTGATTATCTCTAATTTATGAAATAAAAAAATATAAAAAGAAACATAACTCTTTCAAAATTACATAATAAAAATGAAATTACTGTACAAAATAACAAGAGAAATGAATGGAAAGTACGAGGGTGAAATACACCTTTTTCTTACAAGGAAGAGACTGAACAAATGACGATAATGTTTCATGGAATTGATGATTTATATTATTGCTTCACGAGACCCAGCCAGAGAGACCACATATATCGTTATGTTGGGTAGTCGATCTAGTTCTTTCCTTATATCAGTATTTCCGTCGATATGTTTGTCTGTCTGTCTGTCTTTATGTATGTCTATCGGTCCAGTGCACCGTTAATACAATGGTATTTCGATGAAACTTGTTGGTAGTTTCATACCATGACCTAGTTGTGTGCAAATGAGAACCGTTGCTATGGACCCATCCTGCCAAGCAAGGGACTTTTTGAAATTTTCAAAAAATCTCAAAAGTTTATTTATTTTTTCGAAAAAACAAAAATCGGGCCACGAGCGACTGTGGGCAGTACATTCAGTCATATTGTCAAAAAATTTCCAGCCGGATCCTATGAAAACTGTCAGAGAGATAGACTTTGAATGAACCATGGTCGAAAACATAAAAAAAACGAAGTTGTTATATCTCAGAGACTATGAGTCAGATATACATGAAACTGGTAGGTAGTTCATGATATGTCCTAGCAAGTGCAAGAAAAAACCGTTTCTATGGACCCCTCCGTTGCTAGCAACCTCCGAAAAACCTCTAAATGTGGGGTATTTAACGAAAATACAATCTGCGCATTAACCCTTGAAGCTAGAATCATGAATTTTCTGTGCTTACATCCTCAGGTCGTCCCCATCTAACGGCCATCGCATTCAGGTTCTATTGGGTAGTCGACGACCCATGTCCGCCTACTGGCTGTTTGTTTGTTTGATTTTAAACCAAATCAATCTTCATAAACTATCATCTTGTATTCAAAATCAAAAACCTTTGTACGATTAACGTGTATACAATTCAGAGAAAAGGAGCAGTAAGAATTGATGTTTTGCTCACAAAGAACAGTGAAAATCTTGAACGATAACTGGCTCTCACTTAAAATTAAAAGACAAAACCATGTTGAAAAAATATTCATAAGAGAGACGAGTGGAGGATTTCTCCCCATTTCTAATTCTTTATTTGCTGGTTTAAGTGCGGTTGGAGCATTGACGGGTGGTATTTCAACAGCGGTGTAAACTGCCAACGAACGAAGGCCAACTCGGCTCAAAAAGAGTTGAAAGACAAAACTAAGCATTGAAAACAAATTAGTGGAAGTGGTGTAATGTAAGATTTGCTTGAAAAAGACTTGAAAGTTAGCTGATAAAGTGGAGATTTTTAGCTGGAGATATGCTTTCTTCGATCATACAAGCAGGTGTAAAATTAACTAAAAGGGGTCATGGTTTATATATTCTAATAAATAATATGAGCATTGAATGATGGTTTAAAGTATTTGGAAAGAATACAACATCAAATTTAGAACTTATCAAATATTGTAAAATTAAAATTCATAATGTGGTTATTGTGGGAGAGAATTAATTAACAAACGTGTCGAAACTACAAAGATAGATATTATGAACTTAGAGGATAATAATGAGAACGGTTTCATTGGGTTTTGTATTTTAATAGTCAATCCAAATATATTTTGATAGTTTTGTCTTCTCCCACCTGTTTAAAGTATAAAATTCATACAGAATTGGTGTTTATCAAACATTTCAATTCAAGAATTAAATTCCAAGTGTGTGGTCAATTTTGTCTCTGATGTGTTATTTCAACTCAGCAAAAATAAATTTTTAATGACATTATTTTAATTCTAATATAAATGACTTACATTGGTAAAGATGGTTCTATCTTGGTGTATCCAAGAACTGATATTGATTTATCAAATATTACACAAAGGCACAGTCTGAAGGACAGAAATATAGTATAGACAAAAAATATTAATATGAAAATGTTTATAAATTAATAAATTATCCAAGCCCGATGATGCGAATGACTTGGTGAGATTAAATGATTTATCACAATATATATCCTTAAATAACACGGCACGTTTTGTTGAAGGAGTAAGAATTTACAACCACAACACCTGGTTCAACAAACCATCCACTTTTCTTATTAAATCAATATCTGCTTAGTGTGAATTTTAATAAAGAAGGAAGGATCAGAAATATGGAGAATCGAGAAATGGGGGATAAATATATGTGATTTAGGATAAATTGTCCTTTTTCATTAAACCTAGAAACCTTCATATTTTTATCAGTCTCGTAAAGAAGAACATTATCTCTTGTTAGAATCAGGAGATATGTGGAAGCACGATTAGCAAACAACAAATACACGATTTCGGGAAGAGGAAATTATATGATGGTGAAGCAATAGTTTATATGACAAAGAAGGAGGAAATTGGATAATTATACAAAGTCAAGGAACACAAACTGATTTAACAACAGGAAGATGGGGCGGTATTAAGTTGTCATCATTTAATCTGTCATATATTTTCTGATACATAAATGACAGCAAGAAGGCTTCAACAAAATTAATTTTTGCATTCAAGGATATCTACAAGAAAAGGGTGTTAGATTTTACATTCTTATGAATGGACCATAGATATGGCATTTTTCAATTAAGAACTGGCCTATACTGATATTAAAAAAACCCACAAATAGAGATTTGATTAAATATTAAATAAAAATGAACTTCTTGTGGTGATGAAATATAACACTCTTTGAATGATCAACAAATCTATTGGTTTCCTATATGAGAAAATAATTGTGATTCAAGAGTACGCAGAATCCAGATGAATATAGTTGATATCTATGGGTGAAAGTGATTCAGGATAGTAAGGGATGAGGATGGAGTTGAAGAAACTGAGACAGAGAGAAGGAGGAGAGGGAGAAAAAGAGAGAGAAGGAGAAGGAGGAGAGGGAGAGGGAGGAAAGAGATGACTTTGATTAAAGTTTTACATTTTTTTTTCTTAAATAAATGGAGGAGAGAGTGAAGACATTTCAAAGGATTCTTCATGTTTTAAAAATTAAGATTCAAATGTGCATGTTGGAAAGGAAAAAGGTTTTCGCACTCTGTCAGAATTTT
>CM068955.1:8334891-8351669 GCA_035128595.1 Eptatretus atami
GCCCTCACTACCACCTCAACACTGCCTGCCCTCACCACTTCCTGCACTCGCTGCACCCATCACCACTGCCAACACTCGCTACCCCCTCATAAGTTTTTCAAATGTTGAACAAACGGAGAGGGGGCTCTGAAGACAACTCTTGCGTGCGGCGTCGTGTGTGGGCCGGCCCTATGTGGGGCAGTAGCAGATTGATCACATCTGGCCTCACTCTGTGTGAAGGGAAATTCATTCATTCATTCATTGGAAGCATGCTCACAGCACGTCGCTGCGTCAGCTTTCCACGAGTACTCCAGGTGTCGCTGTCAGACCATACCCAAGGCACATGCCTGGCTTATCCCCACCTCTTAGGGATATGACACTGCAGGCACCCACCCAAAGGAACAGCCTCAGGTTAACCCAAGGAGCGTCTGGTGGATGACACCTCAGCACCACCCCAACACACACAACAGTGTGTTTTGCAGAGTGAAGTGTTTTATTGTGGCCGAGTGAAATCCTGCGACCAACCTCTCAGGAAGGCAACCGACTGCAGGAGGACATCGCAAACGCAGTTAGCACCAGATATGGATGCTTTGGCTCACGACTCCTCTGCCCTTTGTGCAGGTTTTGTATTTTGTCCTGCTGGGTGTCCGTGAAAGGGAAATGAGGAAGAAGAAAAGGAATAAGAGGTTCTTCCCAACCATGGCTTTTCTGTTTTTTGTCCTTGTTTTGTCAACTTGTTACGGACATTGATTAAATGCTGATTCATGAAACAATAATTGGAGAGCAAGGGGTGACGAGTTGAAGGTGAGGTAGTGAATCGGCATTTCATTTATCATTCTGTCATTTTGTTTGCTGTGCTGTGGTTACATCATTGCTTCGAGTGTGGCTGTACCACTGATTTAGTGCCCCCTGTAAATGAGAAATTTGGAATTTGGGCAGTGTGCCAGTGATAGCTCGCCTTCTCTTCAAGAAAGATGCCGTGGGGTCTTTAATGTCCACCAACTAATGCTGTAAGAGGGGATGCCCTATTGAACGTTCATCTTAAGGACGGCACACACATTGATCCCTGTATGGGGTGAACATGGGGTGAACTAACTGGCTGTAAACCCCACATTGAGGGGATAAAATACAGAGTAAAGAAAATAACATGTCCAGCGTTTCCTTTTTTAACATTACCATTGTGTCCCTGGCAGGTCATCAGTGAAATGGACAACTTCTTGGAATGGCTCCAATCACAAGGTCTGAGAGCAGAAACAGCCCAAGCAGTGATCAATGTACTTGGAATTGAGAATCGGAAGGTTCTTCGAGCTTGTACAGACTCAGATTCATTGCGAACAGAGCTCCTCTCTCTCACCAAAGAGAAATTTAAATTTGCAATGTACGCTGACTTCTGTAAATTTACGAAATCTTTTTTGAAGCCACAGGTTGTCCAGCTTGCAGGATCTTCTCTGTTGGGAAGTGTGTTCGTCAACTTAGATAATGTTATTCGAGAACTTTCCAGTTTCTGCCAAAAGTTTGTTGGATTCCAAAATGTGCAGCTGGAAAATGTTCCTGATTTCCAGGGAATCGGTTTCAGTGATGTCTGCAACCTCCACTGTCAGGATGATGGATTAACACCCAAGTCTGGTATGTCACTATTTTATACACACGAGTATCAAGAAATACCTTGTTATTCAACCATGAATGTGTTTTTTCTTGTAACTTATGGAATCTCTTTTGGAACAATTTTGTGTTTCTGAAGTCGTTTGGATTCTTGATATACCAAGTCAATGTTTTTTCTTTGAAATGACATGACATTCCAAAGTGTTCCATGTTAGCAGCACATTTAAGTTATCCACATGAAGGAAGTAGTTTGTTTACCCCTCGTATAGGCATGGATATTGTGATATGGACCTCCTATGAGAAGTATCTGTTGCACTATAATGTCTGGGCTTGTAAGCTGCAGCTTGGATTGAGAGGATCTGTCGGTGAGAGCAGGCCTCAGTGTTTGAGGTTCACACAGTGAGGACAGGGAGAGATGGTTGAGGGGTGGGAGGCTGGAGGTGAGGGACTTGGAGGAGGGGGGGCGGCGTCGGCTAGAAGGGGTGGAGGTGGGTGGGGGAAGTGGGATGAGATGAAGGGGTAACCTGAGTGGGGAGATAGAGGTGTAGTTGGGGTGGGGGGGGGGCTTCCAGAGATGAGGTGAGGGAATGAATACATAAAGTACTGTGCAATGTTGTGAGTTGTGGTGTGTGGGGGAAGCATTGAGAGGGTCGGGTGAAAAGGGATGCAGAAAGAGGTCATCGAAGTGGGGATGCTGATTCCGAATTCCCAAATTGGCAACATAAGTATTCTTCAGAAAGAAGAGAATAGATGATGTACTAAGGTGGGGTACTCTTCATGGAAAAATATAGTAAGTGAACATTTTTAAATGCTTTAAAAGAACAAGCATTTCTCGTCAATGAAGAGTTTGAAGTGTCTGGTGAGTGAAATCGAGTCACTGAAAAGACACAACACACACCCACACCACACACATACACCAACAACGCGCTGTGCCGCAAATGGCCTCTTAGATCATACATCATTTCAAAGGGTGTGTTTATGATCGGATATGACAGACAACATGGACAAAGATTAACATGAAAAAACACAAGACCTTCCGGTTGAAAAATTAGCTTAATTGGTAGATGCAGCATCTGGGAGTGAAAAGTTCGATCAACAATGAAAAAAAAATAATAAAATCCTCAACCCAAGTTCAACGGAGAGTTCAAAATATATTTGCAGCTTAACCATCACAATTTAGTTTTACTGAAGCAGAGTTAGGGGAAAAACCGAACTCATGAAATGGCTATGCTCACACACTCCGCTCGTATATCATATAATTGTCGTTGTTAAACACCTTCCTTTCCTCTCCTTAATTGTCGGCACATTATGGAGCGTCGTTCTAACACGGAAGTGACGCTCTATTGCATCCACCTCTTGACGGATTTATATTGGCAGTGTTTAATTATGTCTTCTCATTTATTCAGGTGATGTCTCCTGCAAATGTGAAATCCAGACGACACAACGGTCATCTGTTCAGAAACTTAAATTTCTCTGTAAGGAAGATTCAGATTTCATTTGACAAATGGCAGTCCTGTCTGTTCTGCAACAGAGTGGCAGAACTACAAAATGAACATTCAATATTTTTAATCAGGGTTTATAAAATTTTTGAAATTATGAAATTTTGAGTTGTGACAAAAAAACGTAAAATAAATTGTTTTGTTTTGTAGAACAATCAGAAGTCCATTTGGCAGATAATATCCAGGAGCAGTGTCACAGTGAAGAAGATATCCACTTTGAAGAAAATCCCAAGAACAAGACTCACGACCTTCCAAAAATACAAAGTGTACGTCTGGTGAAAACAGCACAAAGATCAATATTAAATTAAACAAACCCAAAAAGGTTATTGAAAGGCAAATTCATTATAAGTGTAAGGCATGCATGTGAAGATTTACTTCACCGAAAAGTCAAATACACATGAGGACCCAACAGGAGAACGTCACACAAATGTCTGTCTGTGATAAAAGGTTCTCTCGAAAAGGCACTTTGAATATGCATATGAGAGATCCACACAGGAGAGCGTCCTTACAAAAGTCCACCATGTGATAACAGTATCTTCCCAAAGGCAGCTTTTGAGATAGCATATCGAGAGCCAACAGGAGAGCGCTCAACAAATGTCAATGTGGACAAAGGCTTCTCACGAAAAGGCAGTTTAGAATCGCACTATGACAGCACATACAGGAGAGCGTCCTTACAATGCTCCACATGTGATAAACGGTTTCTTCAACAAAGCACAATTTGAAATAGTGCAATCAGGATGCCACACAGGAAAGCGTGCCTTCAAATCTCCCATGCATGATAAAGGTCTTCTCGTTCCGAAAAACATCTTTGAATGTCATCTGAGAGTCATAACGAGAAGCTGTCCTTACAAATGTCACAATGTGAAAAATTACTCAAAAACGGAAGATTGAATGAACAGAACAACAGAGTTATGAGCAATCCTCACACAGTGATAACGAGATCTTAAGGCTTAATCAGCACTAGGATATTCGGGAAAGCCTTAAGTCCACATGTGATAAAGTGTTACTCGACAAAAGGCAGTTTGAATTGGCATAGACATCATAACAGCCAACAGCGTCCTTACAAAATGCTCCACAGTGATAAAGGTTTCTTAGCTTTTCAAAAGGCATTTGAATACACTGACATCGGACATACAGGACGAGGGCATTACCAAATGTTCACAGTGAGAAAGGTTTCTCTCAAAAAGGCCATCTGAATTATGCATAGAGGATCCATACAGAGAGAGCGTGCCTACAATATTCCACATCGGAATAAGGTTTCTCACTCAGAAAAGGCATTTGAAGTAGCAATATGAGAACCATACAGGAGAGCGTCCTTAAAAGTTCCACATGTGAAAAGGTTCTAGCAAACATAGAGCATACAGCAACGAGGTCTACAAACCAATTGATAAAACATGAAAGCAATTTGAGGCAAATGACTGCCATACAGGAAGCGTCACCTATAAAATGATCCACATGTGATAAAGGGTTACTCCCGAGAAAGCGCAATTTAAAGCCTAACGCATCAGAGGTCCTGACACGAATGCTCACGAGATGGTCCCCACATAGATTGAAATCACAATGAGCAAAAGACAGGAGATTATAAAGCGATAGTCCAGCAACTAGAAAACGTACATCCTCAAACCCTGGAAAAAGAATGACCCAGGGTACAAACACAAAAATGCGTTTTTAATATGATCAAGCAAGAGACTTTACTCAGAACAAGACTATATTTTGAAGTTATCCTCTCTCCCACATAAACAATCCACCTTCATCTTCATTCCTCGTTTTTATTCTTACTCTTGGAATAAACTACACACTTCTTCTTCAATCCCACTCTATGCCTCAGAGAATCGGTTCAAACAGTGTTCACCAACAACATCCTTATTTCACTGATCCAAAACATGATTCATTTCATATCCCACTTATCCACCCCAAACCACTCCTTGCAACATTCCCTGCTTCCTCGTCCTGAAAGATCCTGCATGTAAGGACATGAAGTTCCCTGAGCGCTGCCACCTGTTTACCCCGTGTTCCTCGCTCCATTCTCCTCTCCTTACAAGACATCCTCATGTTCTGTATCCCACGTTTGTCCTTCCCTGTCTCAGCTGACCTGCTTGCTCCTGCGCCCCGTTGGATTGTTGGTTTTAATGTTCGCTCTCATAGAGCCTCAGACAAATGTATTACAAAACAATAAAATGTACAATACATTCACATCAGTATGCGTCGCATGATGAAATTTCCTCTTAATCGACAGCAGTTGCGAGGAAAAATAATATTCAATGTGCAGACAAACATACAAACAAAAACCCAAGCACCCGTAGGGTGTCCGATATCTTGCAAAGCTGACCACCGTGTCGACTTCTTTTAAGGGTCACACTGAGGTGAACAGACTGACTAATCCACCAAGGAGCGACTCCTTGAGGAATTATTCTGCGCTACAGAGATTCCGATGAGAAATCTTCTACAGCGTTACCATTGAAAAATATTGCGTGATTTGCCTTCATAACTCACCAAATCCAGTCATAATGATCTCAAGCTTGCATATAATTAGAATGCACTCATCGAGTGTTCAATTGAGGGGTACTACACGATATGGTTCCTAAAACTTGAAAATATTGACCTTGGGAGTCAAATATGTCTGACCATGAGGCGTTAATCATGAAGGTCAAGCCAATCCCACAAAAAATTAATCAGCTGGAGTGCCAGACCATGAACTATTCCCAATGAAGTTTTGAAAGACGATCCGATCAAAAATTACTCAAAAAAATAAGGGTTTTCGTCGATCCCCTGATTTGCGAACAAGTGATGCCTTGAACCTTTGAGACCTTGACCTTCAAAATTTTATGCGCTCGAAAGGACCTCTATAGCCTCTGATATGCGAAGTTACAAAATTTCCAATGATAACTTCGCTCATGCAGAGAGTGATTTATACGTGAACTTACAGACAAAAAAAAAACAAACAAAAAACAAAAAAAAAACACATGAAGGTCAGGCCATCGCACCAAAAACTTAATCAGTACCTGAGCGCCAGACATGAAACTTATATTCCCATTGAACTTGAGACGATCCGATTCAAAT
Source organism: Eptatretus atami (assembly GCA_035128595.1). Lineage (NCBI taxonomy): Eukaryota > Metazoa > Chordata > Myxini > Myxiniformes > Myxinidae > Eptatretus > Eptatretus atami. Next base: position 8,341,032 of record CM068955.1, read on the forward strand.
CTACTCAAAAAAAATAAGGTTTGTCGAATTCTCTGATTTGCGACAGTGACCTATGACCTTGACTTCAAGAATTTATGCACTGGAAAGGGACCTCCATGCTCGGGATTATGCGAAGCTTACAAAATTTATCAATGAAAACTGTCTCTGCCAGAATTTTGTTTTCGTGATTCACAGACAAAACAACAAAAAATAAATTAAAAATTAAAAAAAACCAATTATACCGACTGACTCAAATATCTTGCACAACTCGTTTGGCAAGTTACAAACAAACGACCCATACAACATGCCCTTCTAAAAACTTCGCGTGAGGAGAACAAGGGATAGCATCGTAAGCAGATACAGCACCATCCGCCATGCTGCAATCGTTACCTCTTCCACCGAGGTGAAGGAGGATTAATTTCACCCCTACTCGTGCTGTGTTAGTTTTGTCTTTGTTAACTGTGCAAAATCGAAACTTTCTCAGATAATGCGTCAGTTCCGGTTTTGCTTATTCTGCGTCCTTGACAATCACGTACAGATCACAATATTCACAATGGATTCTTCACAGTTCATCGCACATGGAGAGAGGTTTGTCAAAGGAAAACTTTTCTTTTTGAAGTCAAAAAAGGTCAACAATAGCCAAAGTCAAAACATCCAGTAGACTTCAAAATCAAAAATTTTCATTCTGACTGACTTGAATTTGAAAGAGATGATACATTTGGTCATCAATCAAACCACCAATTACTTATTTTTGAGGTCAATTTGTTTTAATTGATGTTCAAGTACGTGATCTGCACGACGTTCTTCTTCTTGATGTGGTAGGTATCTCATGAAAAGTTCTTGTGACGGACACCGGAGGAAATTTGTGCCGTTGCATGTGTAGTGACACGGAAAACTGATAGATTTGGTTAAGGGGATCGCGGGGAGTGGCAGGAGGGTTCGAGCAAACACCGCCAGTTTAACAACTTTTATTTTTTGTATACCTTGTTACGAGGCTCGTATGAGAGCTAACACAACTAACACCCATCAAGGAGGGACATGAGACAAGAGAGGTGTGACGTGGAGGGACAAAAACAGTAGGGACAGACACATGAGGATGGCGGGAGGGGGTGGTGTTGCTAGAGGGATCTGGTCCTTTCCGAAGAGACATGTGCAGGTAGTTGAGATTGTCTGGATTGAAAACAGGTGGGGTGGGTGTCCACGTTGTGTAGGCAGTTTGTGATTTTATTTCCAGAGATCTTACAGTGACGAAGACAGACTTGCTTGCGGTCTTTTTTGCAGGGCAGACAGATGGTACGCAGAGGTGGAGTCTCACAAAGAGATATAGAGTTATTTCCAGAGAAGTCGGAGCAATCATTGATTTGAGAACCAGAAAAAGAATAGGCCACAGACACGCACACTTGAGGAATCCAGCCTGCGACAGGAATGAGGGGATGAAAGGAAACTCATTAGGGCCCACACGCTTAGACATGCGACAGGAGAAGGAGCTCTAACGAGCCATGATGGAGATTGGACTTGGTACCATGGGAAAGAGAGTTTGGCTGAGTGTGCAGTGGGCAGGGTGCCAGACTTTGTCAAGCATGTGATTATGTCCAGGACTATGCTCGCGATTCTCCTGTCTGGCACGTATGAGGACCCCATTCCATTCATAGGGAGGAGCGCAGAGCAGCATATCCAGGGTTAGATGACCTGGGTCTGAAACAAATTGATGCATCGGAAATACAAGCCAATGGGAAGAGGGAAGGAATTTCATGTCTTGAAGCGATCATAGATTCATACCTCTTGCTTGAGCATGATTGGTGAGTAGAAGGCTGATTAGTCCTGTAGTGCAGGGATCTGTTTTTTGCACTTTTTATGCAGGGCAGTTGATGTTTGCAGATTTCCACGCAGATGGCAGATGACCTTGAGCAAATGAGAGTGCTGAATAGAACAGAGGAGAGAGGTGAGCAAGCACGAAAGCAGCAGGCTTTGACGGACCGTGGGCTGATGCCGTCTGACCGGTTTGCAGAAAATTCTGAGTCGGAGGTTTGAGAGTCTAAGGGCTGCGCCGTAGCCTTTCGTAGAAGAGTGACAGGGCAGTAGCCTGAGGGACAGTTGGGGTGCGAGCTGGTAAAGGGGTAGAGAGAGGTGATGGGGAGGTTTAGGACACCAAGATTTAGCTGCAACACCGAGTTTAGGCTTCAGCTTTTCACGTTGCGGTAATCAGCAGTGCAGCCATTTCAGAAGGTAAGGACGGGGATCGAGGGAGAAACAACACCGAAACGATTTGATTAAACGCCACCAGATTTTAGGAGGGAGAGAGTTTTAGAGTTTCAGACTTGAGATGAGAAAGATGTTGTTTTTTGGCTCTTCCTGAGGTAGTACCACACTTGTTCCAGGCTTTTGAAGAATGAGATTTGCCCTCAGATGGTTTGCTTTCCATAGGAAGCAAGTTGTTTTCAGCGCAACTGCCTCAGCACAATGTTGTTGTCAGTAAACAAGGCGGGAGGAAGGGTAGGACAAACGAAGACGATGAGGGAAAATGCGTAGGTGGCGGAGTTGAGGGTGGAGTGTAGGGCAGATGTTTGCGTTTGAAAGAATTCCCAGGATGAGTTGATGTTTTAGAAAGTAGTAGTGATAGGGGAGAGCTGGGCTAGTGCTGGTGAGGTTGGGATGGCTGCGTTGGTGGGATACGGCCTGCCAGTCGCTTGCAGTGAAATGCCAGACTCGACGGCTGGTGAGGTGGTTCTCTGGATGCACAACAGAGAGATCGTCCACTTTGAACAAGGATGTGGTCAGAAGAACCGATGGCACGAAAAAGAGCAGCAGATATTGATAAGGGGAATTTGTCAAAATCAGGATCGATAGGTGGGCTGTGGGGTGGGTGGGGGTGTACCATTGGTGAGATCCGGGTCGGGAAGTTGACCGATTGAGGTCATGTCCAATGAGTTCGCAGTAAATCTTTTGCTGAGGTTGTGGGGTGCCATGACAGGTGGAGACGGTACCACACCTAGCCGACCTGGCATTGAATGACAATTTGAAAGTCACCACATAGGAGGAAGAGAGGTTTGGAATGAGAAGATAGAAGATGCCATGTTTTTCGATAGTGAGGCTGTAGATGGAGTATCACTGTAGGTGGACGGTACAGTACACACGTAAACATGAGTGCGGAGTGGACGGGGAAGCCGAGCCAGACGGATTCCTGGGGTGTGGGAGTGAGAGCAGTGCATGCGAGTGGGAACTAGAGGTCTTTGATGAAGAGAAGACACCCACCAGGGGAGGCTTTAGGGTTTGTCATCACCGAAGGAGGAGTAACCGGCGGTCGGGGAGAGATTGGGAGTCAGACACGTCTTGGAGAGAGGAAAGTTTCTTGTTAGGCAGATTCTTTCTGGTTTGTCAGTCGGCAGCCTTGTATGGAAAAGATCTGAAACGTTTCGAGCGAAGGTCCAGCCGAATATTTGACGTCCACACTTTTTAAGAAGATGGAGGGAGGGGCTTTGAGGATGCAGGGGGTTGGGGGGGGGAAGAGGAGGTAGGACAAGCGGACGCAGGGGGGGAGTTAAGAGGGGTTGTTGACAGAATGTGGGGGGGATGCAGAATAGCTAGGTGTGGTGGGGGGGTGTGGTGGCGTGCCGTGAATGAGGAGGAGAACAGGCTCTGGGTGAGAGGAGACAAGAGAGGGAGAGAAGGCACGTTCGATGATTTAGAGGAGGGTGGAAGTTGACAGAGATTGGAGGTGAGAGGGCAGTGTAGGAGGCAGCTTGTGTGGATGAGAGGCGGGGGCAACTTTGAGAGGATGAGTGGGGGATGAAGGTGGAGAAAGGTGGAGGGGGAATTTTTGAGAAGGTGAGAGGAGCTTGGTGGGAGGGATAAGAGTGGGTGGGATGGTGCTTTGAGATGGTGAGTGAGTGAGGGGTGAGTTGGCACTGAGTTGGAAAAAAAGAATTGGTTGATGGAAGGTCGGATTGGGCATTCACGCAAAGGTTTTTAAAAGTTTTTAGGTCGAGATGCGATTTAAACACCAATATCTTGATGATGCAATAAAGGGCGATTCAGAGAATGGAGAGAAGATAGTGCTGTAACAGGTTGGAGTGGTGTGTGAGGGCAGGGGGGAGGAGGATTGAGGAAGGTCAAATGAGAAGCAGTCCTGTTAAACATAGCAGAAGAGTCGTGCAGTTATGCAACATAAAGGTCCACTGTGAGAGAGGAAGATGAAGCATTTATAAGATTCGTTTTTTGTTTATATATTAATGTTGAGAGAGTTTCACAGATTAAGTCATGGAAGTGTTTAGAAAAATCGAGGAAGAAGAAGCAGGAGGAAGATAGAGGAAGAAGAAGAAGCAGAATCGGAGAAGGTTGCGTATTGTTGTTGTTGTTGTTTGAGATAAGAAATAGAGACTTAGTTGAGAGAATGGCGGAAGTAAGGAACAGTGGAGATAGGAGAGAAACTTTGTAGGTAATGGGAGGATTTAAAATTGCAAGTAATGGGGAGGAAAAAAAAACGATCGAACACGAGGGAACCGTAGGCCTCAAGCCGCAGCCTAGGCCTCAAACACCCGCGTTAAGAACGTGACAAAAAAACTCAACAAAATCAGCCACGATTTTTAACAAAACCGACACGAGGAACCACACCAGTACAAGGAGTTGAGAAAATAAAACAGTTAAAACGGGACCAACTAACGACCGGAAAACTTAACTATTGGAGAACGTCAGCAGAGAGCCCCGAAAGGAGACTCTCGTCAGCTCCGAAGACCCGGAACGGAAGATTCACAAGAGATGTGGTCCACAATCTGCATGCACAGAGATGTGGTCCATAGATAACCTTTTTCAAATGTCTTGCCAAACTGCATTAGACATCAATGTATTTAGGGATGAAATAGATCTCTGTTTGTGATGACATCACACGGAATACTGCCTTAGATCGATGTATATTAGCAAGTCGAGCAACCCAGCATACACCATTTCACGCACATCAAGGTTTACACACCGCTGCATGCCAATCTAACGTATCATCAGCGGATTGAATCTCAACTCAGTAAATGCATTGTTGCCGCGAATCCACTTGCAGTCACATTTTTGCCAAGGAAGCAAAGGAAGAGAGTGAGTTTTCATTTACTTTTCTTAGTTCCATTTGTACTGAGGCTCTTCCAGCAGGTCAGAAATATATACGGTAGAAACAAAGAAATGCTTACCATCCTTTGTGGCTTCCCCAGAATTTGCCGACGTCCTCATGGCTTTCCGAAAGTGGTACCCGGTAATAAATTATTCTGCACACAATATCAACAGAGGGCGTCTTGCTCTTTGAAATATAAAAAGGATAAAAAATGTTGCAACACAGCCCTTAAAACAAGGGATTTGCCGTGCTGACAAGGTGTGAGGCGATGTGTGAGGGATAGTGTGTGCGGGCGTGGTGGCCTGCGTGTGTAGCAGCGAGCTGCTAGTGCTGAATCGAAGCGGATGAGGTCGGACCCGTCATATTGGCTGTCATAATAAAAATTATTAAGACGGTGGGCTCGCGTGTGTATAAGTGGGCGGGCAGATTACGACCGGGTTCCAGGTTCCTTGTTTGCTCAACCCCGCTTTTGATGCAACCCTGCTTTTGAGACAACCCACTTGTCTTCAGGGTATGTTCCGCGTGCCTTCTACACACGATATAAGGAATAATGAGAATCTGTGCTGAATTCGTGGCGTGGGTCCGTGTTTTGGCGCGCGGCGTCTCTGTCTCTTGGCCCGCCTGCCTTCTTCTCTTCTCTTGTGATCTTGGGAGTGGCAGCTTGCTGTTGTGGCTTGGGGAGGATGAGGTGGAACGGTATCCGAGAGAGTCCACGACCGGTGGGAAGAGCCCGATGCAGAGGGCGGAGTTCCAATTTGACTAGCTGGTAGAACATCGTGGAGTAACGAGAAGTAGGTTGTGCTGCGTTCGTATGGGTCTGATCTTCGCGGACAGTGTCTAGTTGCTTTGCGCAAATGCGCGCGCTGGAGTTGCATCTTACATTTCCTCTGTCGTGGTGAGAGCCTCAGTCTGGCCAATCATCACACGTCCTCTACCACGACACAGTTGAACCACAGTATTCCTCCCTCCTCCCCCTCCTCATATTGACTGGGAAGCGTGGCCGTCCGGCCACGCCAGCAGCAAAACAGAAGTCGTCTAACACCTCAAGCTTTTCCTCCTCTCTCTTTGCTTTCTAATTTTCCTTGAGATAGTGCTGTGATAAACAGCTGTTTAGCGTTGCATAAAGGATGTAGGAGTGTTAGAGTGATGTAGATCTGCCCGATGTCTTTCTCTTGTTTATAATTGCATTTTATTTATGCCGCCACCTCATTCAATCCTGCTTTTCCGCTGCTGACATAATTGCTTTTTGTTATTAAAACTTTTAATTATTCCAACATGCCTTTCCTGCCCATTGCTTTGCACAACTAAATTGCTTATCATTGTGATTCTATCCATTTCGTCCTGTCTTTTCACTCCACTGTTCGGCAGTGTTGGATCTGAGCGCATGCAGTTGGTGTGATGCTTAGCTCTGAGAGAGGATGTTCTCGTGTGTAGCGTGTGGGTGTGTGGCGTACGTGCGCAGCGTGCCGAGGCTGCGGTGTGCGACGCTGGGGTTCGTTGAGTAAACCAGAGTACGCATCCCGGACATGAGACCCCACCCTTGGATGCGGCCGTACCACATGTAAGCGTACCACGCAAAGTTGCTGTACACTGGATTGGCAGTACCAAATTGTCACTCATGCTTGCTCAGGCAACCCGCTGGAGCTGCCAATTATTGTGTTCAGTGGCCTTCGGACCTTGGTGTTTGGAGGAACTCGAGCGCATCCCCTCGTGGTGAAAACTCAAACCCCAGCGATACAATGCTCGTTGACAGGTAACCCTAAATTAATTTCTTCATGTTTAATAAAGCGTTCACTTTGGTCGAATTTTAACCTCATACATGGAAGGACTATGATGTCATCTTCACCAGTCCTTATTCCTCATGCGATTGTAACTTGTCGAATTTAACATCATAATGAAGGACTGATTGATGTCATGGTAACAGCCACTTATTACCGCATCGGGCTTGATAATGAGCTTTTCAATTTTTTTCCATCGAACAACTTTTGAGATTATCGAGGTCCAAATTTTTTTGTTTTTCCAAATCACCCGCATCCAAGGTTACCTTTGTGACGATCATAATTATTCCCTAAAAAATTTTACACAGTAGAAATGGCGAAGATTCGTGACATTCGGACCAACCGTTGAAGCGGAGAAGAGAGTTGGAGAAGCGCTGGTATAGTTAAAAGCTTCCTGTGGATTTGGATAACAATCTGGATCATTCCGGTTCGATGAGAGCACTCCTTTCCTTTCTAATTTTTACATTTTTCAAGATTCTGCCAACAGCAATTTTTTGCGTGTCTTGCTCCTCGTGCATTTTTCACAACACGCGAAGTGAAGCCATTTGTCATCGGCGCGTGAGAGAAAGGTACGAGGACCCGTCCGCAACGTTCCTCTCTGAGCGAGAGGTGGTCGGCTCTGGCGCAGGCGTCGTGGCCTGTTGTCGTGTCTTGCCGAAACTTCACTGTCTCGACTGGCTCTCTAGACGTCACATCCATAATCGATCGCGGCGAGCATGATGTGTGTCGCCTTGCCGGGGGGGCGTACAGTGATTGTACCACCTGACGATTCGTGGTTCGCATCTGTTGTTTCAGGATGTTACTCTCTCCTGTAATCACAGGTCTTGAAAATATCCAAAAACATCGGAAAAGTCAGCGGGGGTGCGAGTGGGTGGTGTGTGGTGTGAGAGAGATGTGATGCTCTCGAAGTGCCGGCCGACTGTTATTGCGAGCGAGCGGAGGCGATCCGCGTGTGGTGTGTGCTGTGAGGCATGTCGGTCGCGAGTTGCCACATTGAAGGAGTCGGAGAGCGGCGCAGCGAAGCGGGCGGACGCAGCAAAACTTCCACAATCCTTATTTTGGCGGATGAGAATTTCCTTGTTACCTCACAACCATAACATTAATGCTCACGTGCTGACAAGAATGATCCCGCTCAAAGTGTAATGACTTGCAAACTAATATCTGCATCCGGACATGCGTGCTCAAAGACAAAAATGAAAAGTCATTGTTGATCGAGTCTTCGATTCCGCAAAACTTCGGATTAAAATTATTCAGAATGTTTGGAAAATTAGAAATACCAGGATCTAAAAAATGAGGGCCAGGATGTTGGAAATGAAGAAAAAGCTGAAATTGTACCAGTGATAGTTGAGCCACAGCAATGATGAAGAAAACCCTGATGTGAGCAACTTAAAAGTCATTTCCTTGGAACATCCCACAAACGATCAGCTACAAGTGCGAGGATTTAGAGGATCAGTGAAGAGGATCTGATGTCCAAGGAAGAGTTAGAGGATCTTTGAAAAGAGCCCCATGGAAACGAGGCCATAGAAAACGAAACGTCACCGCTTTGTTCATGAATCACGATCCTTCACAAGAATTATGAGGTGAGATTTTTATTCTGAGAGAACTCCCTCCCTCCCTCCTGAAACCTTATGCAGAATGGAGATAAACAATTCCCATGCAACAAGGGTATGCCATCATGGTAATGTCCTTGTGCCAAGTACCGAATAAATTGCGTCCACACATGTTCTGAGATAATAGTTGTGGATGCCACGAACGCACAGGAAATCAGAGACCAAATCCATAAGCCCCCATTTCAGCTCAATCCCCAAGGGGAAGAAGAAGAACAACAATGATAAGAATACCACTTATTACTGCTCGGCAGTGATGACCCAGATGCCAAGACGGTCCTGCTCTTACACAACCTGCATTGATTAAAACACGGGAACGGACGAAGTTGCCTGCATAGTCTCGACAGTGTGGGTGGGTTCATCAGGAGGTGAAAGAACCTTCCAGGTACTCATGGTGCTGTGTGTGTGTTTGTGTGTGTTGTGTGTGTGTGTGTGTGCTGTGTGTCGTGTGTCGTTATTGGTACTTACTTTGAAGTTCAGAATGTTAGAATGGAGTCCTCCAGGGCAGCTCAAAGCATACACCTCGGACCTCATTCACTGCGACCAGCCTGTGACGTTTTCTGTTCATCAAGTTCCTGCGAGGCTCTCTCAGGATCGTTTCCTTGACCTGGACAGCGTTTCGAACTGCCAGATTCGTTGAAAAGATATTTCCCCAGGGATGGTTTTTTGCCACACCTTAAGTAGTTCTGTGGAGTTCTGAGATGGCGTTCATCCGTCTGTCCACAAATACTTGCAACTTCTTCTCAGGAACAACCCCACATACAGATTTCAATGAAATTGACCACACCTTCACACTCATATTTCAGGTTGAAGGCGTCTCAGAGGCAGTTATGGGGTGGGGAGAAGGGGAAGGAGTGGAAGTTACTTCCTCGAAGAAAGTATTTTCTTTCTCTCTCAACCGACTAACAATTCCGATGAAACTTGACCACATTCCTTCACCACCCATGATTCCACATTAAAAAATTGAGGGTCGAAGGGGTTCTCGTGGGGGGGGGGGGGTGGAGGTTTCGCTCCCCAAATATGCATTTGCTTTCTTTCCTGAAAACCACACACAGATTTCAATTAAATCTGACCAAACCATTTCTCACCCGTATTTACAAGGTTTTCTAGCATTTAAAAACCATCACAGGTTATTTAGTTTTCTTCTCTATTATGTGTTTGTGGCGTCCATCCATGACCTACCAGCTGGTTGCCTGGTTTGTCTTTATCCGAGCCACTACCAGGTGAGCGCCAGGGGTCATATACCCCTAGTATATTAAATATCTCTGTGAGTTTCTTTGAGCATCATTCCTCGCCGTCCAGCATCACTGACTATAACTTTGGCATTCTTCAGCTTTCCAGGATTCTTCTCACTTACATTCATTGACTATCTTCGTGATGTTTGACATTTTCTTGATTTCGCTCGTTTAGTTCACAAAATCACTAGCTATTTTTATTTTTAGTTTTTAATTTTATTTTATATAATATATCTTTATTATTTTTTATTTTATTTATTTTTTTATATTATTTATTTTTATTATTAATTTTCTTTTTTTTTTTATTTTTTTTTTATTATTATTTATTTTATAATTTTTTTTTTCTTAATTTTTTTATATTTAATTTTTTGTCTTTTTATTATTTTTTTTTTATATTTTTTAATTTATTTTTTATATGTTTTATAAATTTTATTTTTTTAAGTTTTATTTAGTGTGTTTAATTATTTTTTTATTATATTTAAATTTTTGTGTTGTGTATTGTTTTTTTAATATTATTATCTTTATTTTATTATTTTATTTTTTTTTTTATATTTTTTTTATATATTATTTTTTATATTTATTTTTATTTTTTATTTTTTTGTTTAAATTTTCTTTATTATTTTTTTTATATTATTTATTTTTTATTTATTTTTTTAATTTTAATTTTTTTTATTACATTTATTTTTTTATCTTTTATGCCTATTTTTATATTTATCACCTCAATAAGGATGCCTTCTCTTTTTGTACCTAATGTAGATGTTGTTACAATCTGCAACCATTGAGCACTCAAACATTCAGTCATTCTAGCACAGTTATATCGTTAAGTGTTGTTTGTTTCTGTTAGGGTTCGCCTTGTTTAGTGGAATTGAGGTATTCTGCGCGGCGAAGTTTATTTCATATGTCAGCTATTAAATCTTATATTCTACATTCTGAAATCCTTCTCCTCT
>CM068955.1:8401660-8422394 GCA_035128595.1 Eptatretus atami
GTATATCAAGAATCTAAACGACTTCAGCAACACAAAATTGTTGCAAAAGAGATTCCATAAGTTACAAGAAAAAACACATTCATGGTTGAATCACAAGGTATTTCTTGATACTCGTGTGTATAAAATAGTGACATACCAGACTTGGGTGTTAATCCATCATCCTATCCCCTGACAGTGAGTTGCCAAGACATCACTGAAGACCGATTCCTGGAAAAAAAAAACCAGAACAAACATTTTTCCAGCCTGCACAATTTTGGTAATCCAACAAACTCTGGCAAGAAACTGGAAGTTTCTCGAAAACAATCCTCTAAGTTTGAAACGAACACACTTTCCCAACAGAGAAGATCCTGCAAACTGGACAACCTGTTGGCTTCAAGAAAGATTTCAAACAAATTTTGCAATAGTAGCGTACAATTGCAATTTAAATTCTCTTTGTTGAGAGAGAGGAGCTCTGTTTCGAATGAGTTCGGAGTCTGTAAAGCTTCGAAGAACCTTCCGATCTCAATTCCAAGTACATTGATCACTGCTTTGGGCCTTGTTTCTGCTTTCTCGCAGCTTGGAGAATTGGAAGCCAATTCCCATTCCAAGAAGTTGTCCCATTTCACCTATGACCTGCCAGGGACACAATGGGTAATGTTTAATGAAAGGAAAGGTTGTTCATGTTATTTTCTTTACTCCTGTAATTTTATCCAATGCAATTGTGTGGTTTTTCAGCCAGTTTGTTGACCCCATGGTGGGCTGGCAAGGATGGCCTTGAGGTGGGCACACTTTGGCCTCTGAGGTTTGAGAGCTTGGGTTTGAATTCCGAAGGCTATAACTGTCACATGGAGTTTCACAGACGTGAAAGGAGATCAATTGTGTGGTTGCCATCCCTTCAGATGAACGTTCCACTGGGTATCCGCCTCTCCACAGCATTATTTTGGTTTTGGACAACAAAGACGCCCCCCACGCATCTTTCCTTGAAGAGTAGGCGTGGGCTATCATGGGAAAAACGGCTATTTTCCAAATTTCTTCTCTCATTTTACAGGGGGCACCACATAGTGGCACAGCCAACATACTCAAAGCAATGAATGCACCCAGCAGCCACGCAAACAAATGGAAAGAAGATAAATGAAAAGCCCCATCACCACCTCACCTCCACTCCGTTCCATTGCTCTCCAATTATTGGGTTTAATTATATATTTAATCAATGTCCGTAATCAAAAAGGCACGCAATCAAGGACAAAACAACAGAAAAGCCATGGTTTGGGAATAACCTCTTATTCCTTTCTTCTTTCTCATTTTCTTTCATGGACAACCCAGCAAGGACCTGAATACAAACCTGCCAAAGGGTAGAAGAGCTCGTGAGCCACACCCATTCCAATATCTGGTGGCTAACCTGTGTCTGCGGACGTCTTACTGCAGTTGGTTTGCCTCCGAGCAGGTTTGTGGCAGGATTTGCACTCCGCCAACCACAAAACCCTTCGCTCCTGCAAAACACACTGTTGTGTGTGTTGGGTTGGTGAAATTGAGGTTGTTCCGCAGAGTCTCCTCGGGGTTAATCCGAAGGCCTGTTCCTTCGGGTGGGTGCCTGCCAGTGTCATCCGAAGAGATGGGGATGAGCCCAGGCAACTGCCTGGGGGAATGGCCAGACAGCGCCCTGAAGATACTGGTGGAAAGCTGACCACAGCGACATGCTGTGCGCAATGCTCTAATGAATAATGAATGAATGAATTTCGCCTTCACACAGCGGTGAGGCCCAATGTGAAAATCAATCTGCTAATGCCCCACACAGGGGCCGCCGGCCGTTTAGAATTGAAACGAATGCCACACGCAACATTTTGTCTTCAGAACCCCCTCTCCCTTTGTTCAACATTTGAAAAAAACTTAATGGAAGAGGCAGCGAGTGGCAGGCTGTGGTGATGGTTTGAGCGAAATGAGGAAGTGGTGGTGAGGGTTATTGAGAAGCGGCAGTGGTGGGGGGTAGTGAGGGCAAGGCGGTGGTGAGGGGACCAGTGAGAGCAGGTTCGTGGTGAGAAGGTAGCAAGGGTCTTGTCCAAAGGGAAGAAGTGTGGTGTTCGATGTCGTCTGGTTTATTGACCCCGAATCCTGAAGTGCGAAGCCTAGAAAAATTGTCTGTCTCCGGTTGCAACACTCACTACCCGAGTTCAAACTGACTCTGCAAGCAACGTCAGCACAGCACTGTTCGTCGAGAGCTTCATGAAATGGGTTTCCATGGCCGAGCAGCCGCACAAAGCCTCAGATACCATCGCAAATGGACAAGCGTTGACTGGAGGTGTAAAGCTCACCACCATTGGAATGCTGGACCCAGTTGGAAATGGGTTTCTCCTCTGGAGTGGATGAAACACGCTTTCACCTGGCAGTCCGACGGACAAAATCAGAGTTTTGGCGTATGCCAAAGAACGTGGGACTCGCGCGATGCATCCTGGCAACTTGTCAATGTTTGGGGAGGAGAATAATGGTCTGGGGCTTGTTTTTATGGTAAAGGCTGGACCCTTTCGATCCAGTTGAAAGTGAAATATTACCCACAGCATACAATGGGCATTCCAGATGATTTATCTTGTGCCTTCAACTTTGTGGCCAGTTTGGGGAAAGGCCCCTTTCCCTGTTATTCAGCATGACATGCCCCCGTGCACAAAGGGAGGTCATACAGAAATGGTTTTGTCGAGATCTGGTGTGGAAAGAACTTGACTGCTCTGCACAGAGCCCTGAACCTCAACCCCAAAAACCTTTGGATGAATTGGAATGCTCCTGGCAACAGCCAGACCTAATCACCCAACATCAGTGCCCCGACTCACAATTGCTTTTTGCGGCTGAATGGAAGCAAATCCCACAGCATGTTCCAACAATCCAGTGGAAGCTTTCCCAGAAGAGTGGAGGCTGTTTATGGCAAGCAAAGGGGGGGACCAACTCCATATTCTGCTCATGATTTTTGGAATGAGATAAAAAAATGTTGCAACAATCTGGTGTACACATACAGTACTTGGCCATGTGGTGTATCTTTCTGGAGGGCTCAACCCAACCGCGTCTTGGGGTCAACTACCCTAAAATCTGGCCATTGGCCTCCCATCTCTATATAATAATAGGCAATGCTGGGTCCTGTCTGGCAATTCCGAAAAACAACAGAAACTAATCCCTTGGAGAAGAGAATTTTATAAGTTTGCTCAATAATCCAAAGCTGCAAAAGGGATTAACAATTTTTCATCAGATAAAAAAAATTTGAACCTGGGTTTGTGGTCCGAAAGCCAGGTTGTGTGGGAAAGGGTTGGTGGTCCGAACCCCTGGGTGGTGGAAGGAAGCAACAGACCGCTGCCCATATCTTTGAATGTTAAATTTATTGGGTTACAGATCTTGGACAATAATGCCATTTAAATATAGATGTTCCCAAGAGTCAGTTTATTCCGTTAAGTACTATGCGAGAACAGGGTTCCCTTCCTTTTTTTGTTCCAATGGGAGAATTCAAAGTTGTGCGGTGCGATGGGTCTTTTAGGTCGGTGATTCATCTAACGACCAATCCACAACCATCTAACCGACCATCCCACACATCCAACGAACACCTCAACGATCATCCAACACAAAACCAACAACCAACCACGGGAACCTTCCAGCGTTTGCAAACCTCGCTCGCTGGGCCACACATACGGGGGAAAAAACCGTCCAGTCCGCCAGTTCCTATTCGGATTCTTCAATGCTCCAACTCTTCAGTGGATTCTTCTTGGTGGATTCCCCAGACACGCCTGAGGGGCGGGGGTTTTAACCGTCCTGGGCGAGAACTCTGCCCCAAAAAGGGTGGATCTGTGGACGCCCTGTCCATCGGGGGCTGAACGGTGGAACGTCTGTTTCAAACGCCCCGCCAAGTTTTTGGGAGGGTTCCATAAAAATACGACGCGATCTCAGGTGGGGTTAGTTTTTTGGAGGAAGTTGAGTTGGTTTTGGTGGTGCGTCGTGTGGTTTTTGGAGCTGGAGTCCTGGGGCGTTAAGTGGGAGTTCCTGCATTTGGCTGAACGTTTCGTTGGAGTTTTCCTGGGTTCCCGTCTGCGACCCTGACTCCGCCCTGGGACTCTGACCTGCTCCTCTCGGGTTCCCTCCACGGGACAACGAGCCCACGTGGTGTGACTGTTGGGTCGAGCCCCGCACGACATTAGCTGGTCCAAGCCACGGAGCAACCCCCTCCCTTCAACGTGCAGGAACCCAAGCGAACTGCGACCCCCAGCTCGGTCTCTTCCTCTCTGGCTTTGTGGGGGTCTTTAAATCACCATCTGAGTGTGTGTCTGAGTGGTGGTGGGCCCGTCTTGAGTTAGAAACTGTACAAGTGTTTTTTTTGAACAATTGTAAATTCTTGCTTGTATAATTCCACGATAAGTCCTGCCTCTGTGTCTTTCCCTCATTGCAAAATAAATTACTGTAGAAATGTTCCCAATTTGGTTTTCCGTCCTTTATTTCATTGGTCCAGCATGTTCGGATCTGAGTGTTGGCCGGGTCTTTATTCCCGTTAATTCTTGCTCATTCCGCCAGCCACGGCTTTGGCAAGTTTCTGCCTCCGACTGCACGACCGGAGTTGGTTTAGTCGTAAGTTGGAACGCTTCCGCAGTCGGCAAGAGTGACCAGGTTTCGAGAAAGACATGCCGAGGGGCGTGGTTTTCCCGGTAGTCAAAATCAACGTAGATAATTAGGTAAATTGGTTCGAGACAAAAAAGACCCACAACTATGTGGTTTGAGATATTTGGCGTCCACGGTCGGATTAAGCGACCGCGCCACCTCACGGATTCCGGAGCGGACGGCCTACAAAATCTGGGGAGTCTGGTGGGGTGAAACGATTTGTTAACCTCCCCACGCGAGTGGTCGTTCTCGCCGCAACAATATGATGATTTGGAATTGCAACACGATAGATTCTTGTGTGTATAATCATATGCCTGGTTCGTCAAATCCGTTTGTGTGTGACATTACCTTCCACCCGTGAAAGAATATCATTCGACTACAATGATGGTCCAGTCAAAGGGATTCGACAGGTAAATTAAAAGGGTTGTAAGGTCTATAAAGAGTAGAAAGGGGTCTCAAGGGTCTTCAGGGTTCGAAAGGGATGAAATGGATCGGAAATGGTCCTTGGAAGTCTGTTGGTTCCAAAGGTGTAATAGATTCTTTTGGGGTCAAAGGGTCCACAGGGTTCTTAAAGGGTCTTGAGAGAAAAAGATTTGGGGTGAATTATGCTGACAATGTAACAAAAGCACACTGGTAAACCAGCACAGCATGCAAGTCCTGAAACATCATAACATAACCTCACTGGAGGGTGAGGTTTCAGGAAACATATCCAAGCAGGATGAAGATCGTTGCAAATGTGCTCAGAAGGGGTGGCTGAAAGGGAAATGGAAGAAAAATAAACTTGGTTTTCTTTAACCTTCTGAATCTTCTCCAAAATTACTTCAAAAGGTTGCCAGAAAGCAAGGAAACTGAAAGCCTGTTGCAGATTGAATTAAGAGATAGGACACAGGAAGAAAGGATACATTGATCATGCCATAAAGAAAATTAAGGCTGGGGGGGGGGGGGGGGGGGAAGTATTGGATATCAACAGAAACGTGGGCCGAGAGCACAACTTGTTTGAGCGAAAGAATGTGCGTATTCGCGCCCGCGGCGTGCGATCGACACGTAAACTCCTCCAAAAAACTTCCCTTTGATCGCGTAACGTCCGCCCACCGAACGGACAATTCCGTCCCGTGACCCTTCCCGGACCAACGACGGGATCTTAGTCAGGGGTGGGCCCTCGGCCTCACCGACGATCGTGCAATCGGCCACCCCGCATGGGATAAGGGTTTGTTCGCCAAACTCGACCTACCTAGTAAACACGCGATGGTAAACCGGGCGCCGCCACCTGCGCCGCAGGTGACTCGGAACACGGGCCCGCTTTAAAGCGATCCGTTCCGTGCCTATCGGATACGGCCGGTGTTATCGTCGCCTCGACGGTTCCTGATTAATTATCAGGCGTCCGCGCCCACTCAAAACCCTTTTACGTAAAGCAAGATGGAGAACCCAAAGGAAAGGCACGCAAGCGAAACGGGGCAACAATTCAACAAATACAAGCACGCATTTTTATTTACAAGACAAACAACACCAAAACGCACACATAAAGCATTGTTATTTATAGCAAGTAAACACCAACATACAATGCAGAGCTTACGACCGAATTACGCGTAACTCGGCAACACTACACAGGTTATTACTTGAACGGGAACTCAGGCGCCAACAACACACAACGTTCCACCACAAACCCAAAAGAAAATGGAAGTCGCGAACTTCCCTGCCCTCGAGTCCTTTGGCGACCGTCCTCTGACACGTGGTCCCGTCTGGGCCGTGACTTTCTTCTTCCGTTTGTTAGCATGGCGCGAGGCCTCTCCGCGTGCCTCGTCCTGTTCGTGTTGGGCCCCACGACGCCACGGACCGAGCCAACCGACTGCGTACATCCGAGCCGAACCATACGAACACACCGGACCTGAGAGAAACCGAGCGGAGAAATACGAACAAGAGAGACCCAATACTCTGGCGGCCTCCGACTCTTAATTATCCCGGCCGCCCGCCGCCCCGTTTCTGGCTCCACCCTCCTTCGAGGCCGGCTTTCTAGAAAAGGGGCGTTCCTCTCGGTTCCCGCCCTCCCGCGCCATGCGGGGGCGGAGGGAAAATCCGTCCTTGGCGCCGCCAGGGAAGAAACAGGCGGGAACCCCGCCGCCTCGCCTGTGGTGAATTTCTTCTTTCCCTTCCTCGCGTTTCGAACGGTTTCCACGGAAACCGTCGTACGTGGACCCGCGGAGGGATGGCCGTTCGTTGGTGTGGTTAGTGGCGAAGATGGTGGTGGTTGTTTGTGAGATGGCGGTGCTTGGCGTTGGTGGAGTGGTGCGTGGTTTGAAGTTTTGAAAGTGTTGGTTTTGGTTCGAAAAATAATGAAGAAACAGAAAAACGAGCTAACTCAGTGTCGCAGCACGAATGAATTCAACATTAATTCCTCTAAACAATGGGTTTTTTGGCCCTAACTAAAATACATGTACTTTCAGAAAACCTCACCTACCGGGACCTGAAATGGTTGTTTTTGCGATTTTCACAGCCGTAACACATATTAAACGAAAAAAACAGAGTCTCCAAAGCCCGGTGTGGCTTTTTCCTCCCTCCCCCCATACCGGTGGGGGGAAAAAAATTTTGGGGCCCTTGGGGGGGCTGAAAAGATATTAGGGTCCTTGAGTTTGAGCCCCTGTCAGGCATTGAATTAACACCAGGTGGGTAGATATACAGCTTGTCATCCTTCTGAGGGATGGCAAAATGAGTACCAATGGCAACTGGTAATCAGAGGGCACTAATATAGCAGACACAGTGCCCCCCGCAGAAATGATGCAACCAGCAGCCACAGGTCTGCACACGATAGCCGTTTCGGTTGGTCGGGACCAGCCAGTTCTGGGTAAGATCTGGGTTCGTTTCCATTTTCCTAATGATGGAAGTCACTGTGCCCATTGGGAATATTGAACACTCTAGAATTGTCGTATACACCTTCCCAGATCTATCCTCCTCACAATTCAATATCTCGAGCCACGAGAACAGTTACCTTGCACTTCATTTTTGGAGTTTACCCGCTCTGACATGAACTGTCACTTGTGGGACCTGATAAGAAAGTGTGTTTCTTTTCAAATCATGTCCAATCCAATGGCTTGACAGGTGGACTTAATTCAGTTTCGAGACGTGCATCAAAGGAGACCAAAAGCAAAATGGGATGAATCTGAAGGCTCAATTTTGGAGTGCCAGATCAAAGGGTTGGAAACTTTTGACTCAAAGTACATTTAAGCTTTTTCATTTTATGGAAATGTCAATAGATTTTCCAAAACATGTTTGTCAATTTTGGGTTCGTTCATTTACCGGCGAAATTTTTGTTGGTGATGGTTGAAAAAAAAGAATTTATTAATCATTAACATTGAGGCGCCTCAACAACAATAGATGTGAAGGGGTGATGACACTATCTGAAAGGCAACTGTCTGGTCTCGAGCTTTTACTAAATCTCCCTAGAAATGATGTTCATCACTTCTCTGTAACATGATGGCAGTGTTTCAACAAACCTGACAAGCTTTTGGTCACTTGCAATCATGAGACGCAAAATAGTGTTTTTGTAAAAATAAAAACCCTGTTGGTTGTTCTCTTTTGATGTATTCATTGATTGTATTATTTTGTTTACAAAAAGTTCATTTTAAGTCATCTGTTTGTAAAAATGTATTTTTGGATAATATTAGTTGCAATGAAGGACATAAAAGAAAAGTGTCAAGTCTTGTCGTCTCGTCAAGTCAGCAAAGCATGTTGTATCTGCATGTTCGAAAATAATTCGAGTGTGTCGTGATGGTATCCATCAACTCCAAACCATGAACCAATCGTGGCACCAAAACTTGCTGCAACACCAAGGGACCCAAGGGAGTGTGGAATGAAAGGCGGGTGTTGGTTAAATTAAAACCTCCTTTTAAGATAATTTGGGCGGTCTTATTCCAGAACAACAAAAACCAACCAAGCAGTCCATAGACCTGGTACTTACAAAATCCGTCCAACTTGACCTCTTGACCTTGTCCAAATAAAAGCTGTCTCTGAGAGGTAGCGACAATACAGAAGTTTTCTACGATGATTCTGTACCAAACCATCAAAAATGTAACGTTCGACCGAGCAAAAATCTCATTTTCCCACGCAATTTTTTTATATTCTTTATCATTCAGAAACCGAAATATTCGGCCCACACCAACCTTCTTGCCATAATCCGATGCTTAAGCGAGTCAGGCCAAATGGCGACGATAATCTTTTATTGGGATAAGACTTTTTAGACACCATCTTTAAATCGAAAAACAACCGTCACGCGCACACGCAGCATATGTGACTCACGACGCGTCTGGCTCGAGCCGCACTACATCAATGGGAACGACCCGTTGACGCGTCGAGTGAAAATATTTTTTATAACAATCTTAAAAAGGTCTCCAAAACATCCGTTTTTACCAGAATTTCGACAATGCGAGTTTTTAGCCCGTCCTTTAGCGATCGAACGAAGACAAATTAAAAATCAAAGTTAAAACGACTCGTAACGGTCGAGCGAAGCAAAAATCTCTCATTTCTCCTCTCGCATTAATTTACGGGAATTATGTTTGACCTCACTGGTGACCCTTGACCTTTGCCGATTTTTGGAACCAAAATCTACATAGCGGCTAGCCATCACGCTCCTGAATCACATGTGTAATTGTCATTGGTAAGCTTCTTTTCCGTTTGAGTTAAAGCGTGCCTACAACACAAACAAACAACAACAGTCAGAGACGGTACTTACGAAATCGTCAACATTGACCTCTGAACCTGTTCTAATAAAAGTTGTCTCTTCGTTGGAAGGTAAGCGTACGCAACATACCAAGAAGTTTTCCTACGATGAATTCCTGTACCAAAGCGCATAAAAAATCGAATGTTTTTGATTTTGAACCTAATTGTGACCATTTGACCTTTTTGAACCGATTTGGACCAAAATGTAATCAGCGCGAGCCCCACCCTCCTGAATTCACGTGGTTGTAATTTGACATTGGTTAACTTCTTCCATTCTCGAGTTATCATTTTTGGATGTTTGACGCTCACTGGTGACCTTTGACTGATTTTGACCAAAATCTAGTCAGCGCTACCATTCACCTCCCTGAAATCACTGGTTGGTAATTTTGACATTGGTAGCTCCTTTCCGTTCGAGTTTATCGTGCGACAAACAAACAAGGCAGTCATAGACTGGTATTACGAAATGTCAACGTTGACCTTGACCTGGTCTAATAAAAGCTGTCTCGAGAGAAAGGTAGGACCGCAAACGAGCGCGTAATGCTTTGTTGTTTACAATCCCTCTCATTAAGCAAATAACCTTTCAGTTATAATACCTCAGATACGACACCCGACATAAATTCTTCAATAAAACATCCGATTTTTACCAGAATTTCGACAACCGAGTTTTTAAGCGTCCTAAGCGATCGCAAACCGAAGACAAAATTAAAATCGAAGTTAGAAGGAACCGCAACGTGAGCAAAGCAAATTCGGATCTCCAGCAATTATTTAATATTATTTTATCAAGTAAACGTAATATTTCGGCCATCCACCAACCCAAAATCCCCTTTTTTACATAAATCCGACGGCTTTTCAAGCGAGTCGGCTGCGACGATAACTTTTTGGGATAAAAATGACTTTAAACACCATCTTTATTGAAAAAAAAACCCGTCAGCGCACGACGGAAAAACTTAACGTGAACTCAACGACGCGTCGCTCGAGCGCGCTGCATCATGGGACACCCGTGAACGTTCTGCTCGAGGCAATCACTGGCATCATGGGACGTACCCTTGACGCTCGAGTTGAAATATTTTTTATTCAATTAAAAGTCTCCAAACATCGATTTTAAACCAGAATTTCGACAAACCGAGTTTTTAAGCATCGAAGCGATCGCCAAAAAACCGACAGACAAAATTAAAATCGAAGTTAAAACGAACTCGTAACGTCGAGAGAAGAAAAATACCTGCACATTTTCTCCATGTTAATTTACGGAAATTATGTTTGACCTCAACTGTGACCTTGGGGAAACCCCCCTTTTTGACCGATTTTTGACCAAAATTCTAATCAGCCGGCTAGCCATCACCCTCCTGAATCACGTTGATGTAATTTGACATTGGTTAGCTCTTCCGTTCTCGGTTTTATCGTGCCTACAACAAAACATACAAACAAACAAAACATACAACAGCAGTCCCATAGACTGTACTTCGAAAATAGTCAACTTCACCTCTGACCTTGTCCTAATAAAAGCTTGTCTCTAGAGAAGGTTAGCGACGCAAAACCAGAAGTTTCTACGATGATTCTTGCACCAAACCATCAAAAATCGAAATGTTTTGAACCCACCGTGACTTGACCGTTGCCGATTTTGACCAAAATATTAATCAGCGCACTAGCATCAACCCTCCTGAATCAACGTGGGTTGTAATTTGAAACATTGGGTAACCGCTCTTTCCGTTCTCGAGGTATGTGCCTACACACAACAAACAAACAACATACAAACAAACAAACAAAAAACAGAAACGGTAGTCAATTCAATATACTTTAAGAAATCTTTAGATTTTCGTAAGTACAAAAAAACAAACAGAAAGCGGTAAGTAATCAATATACACGAAATCCTTAGATTCGTAAGTAACAAGCAGTCTAGACTGGTACTACGAAATTCGTCAACATTGGAACCTCTGACCTTGTCCTAATAAAGCTTGTCTCTAGAGAAGGTAAGCCGACGCAACCAGAAAGTTTTCCTACGATGATTCTGTACCAAACCATTCAAAATCGAAATGTTTGACCTCACCGTGAACGCTTGACCTTTGACCCGATTTTGACCAAAATCTAAATCATGCCTATGCCATCACCTCCTGAAAATCAACGTGGTGTAATTTTGACATTGTAGCTTCTTCCCCGTTCTGAGTTATCTGTCCGAAACCCCCATCCAAAATTCCGAATTGACCTCAACTTGTGACTTGACTTTTGGAACCGATTTTTGCCAAAACTATCAGCACAGCCATCACCTCCCTGAATCACTGAAATTTGGTTTTGGTTAATTGCCATTGGGTTGCTATTCTTCCGTTCCGAGTTATCGTGCCTACAAACAAACATACAAACAAAACACAACAAGCAAGTCATAGATGGTAAACTTTACGAAATCGTCCACTTGGACCTCTGACCTTGTTTTAATAAAGCTGTTCTAGAGAGGTAAGCGATGAAAACGCAGAAGTTTCTAACGATGATTCTGTTACAAACTCAAAATCGAATGTTTTGACCTCACCGTGACCCTTTGACCCTTGACCGATTTTTGACCAAAATCTAATCAGCACGAGCCACACCTCTTGAATCACGTGGTGTATTTGAACATTGGTTGCTTATTCTTCCGTTCCTCCGAGTTTCTGTACCAAACCATCAAAAATCGAATATTTTTGACCTCACCTGTTGACCCTTGACCTTTGACGATTTTCGGAACCAAAAATCTAAATCAGCACTTCCATCCCCTCCTCTGAATCACGTGGTGTAATTTGACATTGTCGCTTCTTCCGTTCTCGAGTTATCTGTACCACCATCAAATCGAATTAATTGTGACGCTCACTGTGAACCTTGAACCCTTTTTGACGATTTTTCGAACGACCAAAATCTAATCAGCACTTTGCCATTCACCCCTGAATCCACGTGGTGTAATTTGACATTGGTTTAGCTTCTTTCCGTTCTCGAGTTATCGTGCCCTACAAACAAACAACAAAACAAACACAAAACAAACAAACAGAAACGGAGTCAATCATATCTTTACGAAAATCTTAGATTCGTAAAGTACAAGCAAGTCATAGACTGGTTACTCTACTTACGAATCGTAACTTGACCTCTGCCTTGTCTAATAAAAGTGTCTCATTAGAGAAGGTAGCACGCAAACGGGAGCCGCGTATGCTTGTGTCTTACAATCCCCTCATTGCCATAATTTCAGTTGCAAATACCTCATACGACACCCACATAAATCTCATAAACATCCGATTTTACCACAGAATTTCGACCAACTGAGTTTAAAGCCGTCCCAACGACGCCAAAAAAAATTAAATCGAAGTTAAAATGAACTCGCAAGTCCGAGCAGCAAATCGGCATTCTCCACGCAATTTATTTAATATTATTTTATCAAAGTCACAAAACCGTATATTCGGCCATCCAAACAATCTTTACATAATCCGAGACGGTTCAGCCGAGTCAGGGCAGGCGCGATAAACCTTTAAATTGGGGATAAAAATGACTTTTAACCCTCTTTTTGAAAAACCCGTCACACCCGCCGCAACAACGGACCTTAACGTGGAATCACGACGCGTTCTGCTCGAGCGCTGCATCTGGACACCCGTGACGTCCTGCTTCGAGCGCAACTGCATCAATGGGGACGACCCTTGACGCTTTCGAGTGAAATATTTTTTATTCAATCCTTAAACGTCTCCAAAAACATCCGATTTTACCGAATTTTTCGACAACCGAGTTTTCAAGCATCCGAGCGATCGCAAAACGAAGACAAAATTAAAATCGAAGTTAACGAACTCGTAACGTCGAGGCGAAGAAAATACTCAACATTTCCTCCCATGTTAATTTTACGGAATTATGTTGAACCTCACTTGTGACCTTGACCTTTGACCGCGATTTTTGAACCAAAATCCTAATCAGCGCTAGCCATCACCGCTCCTTGAATCACGTGGTTGTAATTTGACATTGGTAAGCTTCTTTTCCGTTCTCCTGAGTTATTCGTGCCTCAAACAAACAACAAACAAACAAACAAGCAGTCCATAGACCTTGGTTACTCTTACGAAATCGTCAACTTGACCTCTGAAACCTTGTCCTAATAAAAGCATGGATCATCCAGAAGCCCCAAGGGAGCTTGAAATCTGAATTCATTGTGGTCTACGAATTTTTACACTGTGGTTTGCAGATAATGAGTCCCAGACAAAACTAGAATTTCTATAAAATTCCATTTTTTTTTTTTTAAAGTGATTCAGTAAGCCAGCAGGTATGCCCAGATAATAGGGTGTATTACTTTTCAGAAGAATCTGATTAAAAGACCTTATTATTTTATTATATATATCCATTATTCATCACTGTTCCAGAATTTCGACACAACGAGTTTTAAGCGTCCTAAGCGATCGCAAAAGCGAAGCATTAAAATCGAAGTTCAAAACGAACTCGTAACGTCGAGCGAAGCAAAAAATCTCCATTTCTCCATGGGCAACTTTAAAATGTCACTCAACGACTGCGGTCTGCTCGAGCGGCACTGGCATCATGGGACGACCCGTTGACGTCTTGGCTCGACGCAATGCACAGGGAAACGAACTCCGTGACGTCTGCTGAGCCAATGCATCATGGGAAACCCTTGAACGCTTCCGAGTGAATATTTTTTTATAGCAATCTTAAAAAGTCTCCAAAAACATCCGGATTTTTACCAGATTTTAGACAACCCGAGTTTAAAGCCGTCCTAAAGCAGATCGCAAAAACGAAGAATAAATTCGAAGTTAAAACGAACTCCGTTAACGTTGGAGCGCGAAATAGCAAAAAATCTCCCATTTCTTCTTCATGCAAAACCTTAATGTCACTTCAACCGACGCGTCTGCTCGACGCAATGGCATCATGGGACGACCCCGTGAACGTCCTTGCTCGAGCGCAATGCATCATGGGACGACCCGTGGACGTTTTGCTTCGGCGCAATGTTCATCATGGGCGACCTTGAACGCTTTCAGTGAATATTTTATTTTCAATCTTAAAACGTCTCCCAAAAACAATCCCGATTTTTACCAGAAATTCTCGACAACCGAGTTAACATCCGAAGCGATCGCAAAAACCGAGAACAATTAAATGAAAGTTAAAACGAACTCGTTAAACGTCGAGCGAAGCAAAAAATACTCAATTTCTCCACGTTAATTTCGGAATTATGTTGACCTCACTGTGACTTGAACCTTGACCGATTTTTGACCAAAATCTAATAGACTAGCCCATCACCTCTGAATCACGTTGTGTAATTGGAACATTGGGGTAAGCTTCTTTCCGTTGATTACGTTGCCTACATAACAACAACAAAACAAAACATACAAACAACAAAAAACAAACGAAAACGGAAAGGCCATCAAATATACTTAACAAATCCTTTAAGATTTCGTAAGTAACACAGCGCAGTCATAGACTGGTACTTACGAAAATCATCACTTGAACCCTCTACCCTGTCTAATAAAGCTATGAATCAGTTCCAGAGCCCAAGGGGAGCTTTTGAATTCTGGAAATTCCATTGTGGGTCCTACGAAATTTACAGCTTGTTGTTTGCAGATAAGAAGGTCCCCCCAGACAAAAACTAGATTTCTTAATAAAAAATTTCCATTTTTTTTTTTTTTAAAAGTGATTCAGTACCAGCAGGAATAATGCAGATATAGAATGTATTACTTTTCAGAAGATCTGATAAAAGACTTATTAATTTTATTATTATATATCGTTATTCATCGCTTGTTTCCCAGATTTCCCGACAAACTCGAGTTTTTAGCGTCCAAGCGATCGCAAAAACGAAGACAAATTAAAAATCGAAGTTAAAACGAACTCGTAACCGTCGGAGCGAAGCAAAAATCTCCCATTTCTCCAGCAAAACCTTAACGTCAACTCTCCAACGACATGTCCTGGCTCGAGCGCACTGCAAATCATTGGGCGACCGTGACGTCTCTCGACGCACTTTGCAATCATGGGACACCCGTGGTCCTGCCTCGAGCGCAATGCATCATGGGCGACCCTTGACCGCTTCGAGTGAAATATTTTTTATACAATCTTAAGTCTCCAAAACATGATTTTACCAAGAAATTTCGACAACCGAGGTTTAAAGCGTCTAAAGCGATCGCAAAAACCGAAGACAAAATTAACAATCGCAGTTAAACGAACTTCGTAAACCTCGAGCGAAGCAAAAAAATCTCCATTTCTTCCATGCAAAACCTTAACGTCAATCAACGCGCGTCTGCTCGAGCGCAATGCATCATGGGACGACCCGTGACGTTCTGCTCCGGCGCAATGCATCATGGGGAACGACCCTTGACGCTCGAGTGAAATATTTTTTTATACAATCTTAAACGGTCTCCAAAAAATCCGATTTTTACCAGAATTCGACAACCGAGTTTTTAAGCGTCCCTAAGCGATTCGCAAAAACTAAGACAAAAATTAAAATCGAAGTTTAAAACGAACTCGTAACAATCGAGCGAAGCAAAATACTCCATTCTCACGTTAATTTACGGAATTAATGTTTGAACCTCACTGTGGACCTTGACTTTGAACCGATTTTGACAAAAAATCATCAGCAACTAGCCATCACCCTCCTTGAATCACGTGGGTGTAAATTTTGAACATTGAGCTTCTTCCGTTTCTCGAGTTTATCGTGCCTACAACACAACAAACAAACAAAACATACAAAACAGAAACGGTAGTCAATCAATATCTTACGAAATCTTTTAGATTTCGTAAGTACGCAGTCATAGACTGGTTACTTTACGAAATCGTCAACTTTAACCTTGACCTTGTCTATAAAAGCTGTTCTGGAGAAAGGGGTAGCGACGCAAACCAAGAAGTTTTCTACGATGATTCTTGTACACCATCAAAAATCGAATGTTTTTGACCTCAACTGTGAACCCTTGAACTTTGACCGCATTTGACCAAACTTAATCAGCGCTAGCCATCACCCTTCCTGAATCACGTGGGTGTAAATTTTGGACATTTGATAAGCTTTCTTCCGTTCTCGAGTTTCGTGCTACAAAACAAACAAGCAGTGTCCCATAGACTGGTACTTACGAATCGTCAACTGAACCTCTGACCTTTGTTCTAATAAAGCTGTCTCTGAGAAGGTAGCGACGCACCAGAAGTTTCTTCGATGATTCTGTACCAACATCAAAAATCGAATGTTTGACCCTCACCGTGACCAGAACCGTTTGGGGGAAACCCCGATTTTGACCCAAAAATCTAATCAGCCCACTAGCCATCACCCTCCTGAATAAGGGTGTGTAATTTGAACATTGGGGTAGTTGCTTCCGTTCTCGAGTTATTGTTACAAACCATCAAAATCGAATGTTGAACCTCACCGTGCCTTGACCGTGACGATTTTGAACCAAAATCTAATACACTAGCCATCACCCTGAAATCACGTGGGTGGGTTAATTTTTGACATTGGTGCTTCTTCCGTTCCTCGGTATCTGTCGCCAAACCATCAAAAATCGAATACTTTGATCTCGTGTACAAACCATCAAAAATCGAATATTTGACCTCGCTGTGGACCTTGAACCTTTGACCGATTTTGACCAAAATCTAATCAGCATAGCCATCACCCTCCGAAATCACGTGTGTAATTTGACATTGGTAAGCTTCTTCCGTTCTCGAGTTTTATCGTGCCTACAAACAACAACACCATACAAACATAACAACAGCAGTCTAGACCTGTACTTACGAAATCGTCACTTGACCTCTTGAAAAAAAAACCTTGTTCTAATAAAACTGTCTGCGAGAGAAGGTAGCGACGCAACGAGCGCGTAAATGCTGTGTCTTAACAATCCCTCATTAGCACATAATCTTCAGTGCAATAATACCTCAGATACGACACCCGATCATAAATCTCATAAAACATTCCGCTTTTAACAGATTTCGACAACCGAGTTTTAAGCGTCTAAGGCGATCCGCCAAAACCCGAAGACCAAAATTAAAATCGAGAGTTAAAATGAACTCCGTAACGTCGAGCAAGCAAAAATCGGCATTTCTCCCACGCAAATTAATTTAATATAATTATCAAAGTCACAAACCATATATTCAGCCACCACCCAACATCTTACATAATCCGACGGCTCAGGAGTCAGCATTGCGACGGTAACCTTTATTGGGATTAAAAAAAATGACTTGTAAACACCATCTTTTAATTGAAAAAACCCGTCACTGCGCCAACACGGGAAACTTAACGTGAACTCAACGACGCGTCTGGCCCGAGGCCGCATGCATCATGGGACGACCCGTTGGACGTCCTGCTCCGAAGCGAAACTTGATCATGGGGAACGAGCCTTGGACGCTTCGGAGTGAAATATTTTTTATTCAATTCTTAAAACGTCTCCAAAACATTCCGATTTACCAGAATTTCGACAACCGATTTAAGCATCCGAAGCGATCGCAAAAAACCGAAGACAAAATTAAAATCGAAGTTAAAACGAACTCGTAACGTCGAGCGAAGGCAAAAAATAACTCACAATTTCTCCATGTTTATGTTACGGAAATTATGTTTGCCCTCAGCTGTGACCTGACCTTTGACCGATTTTTTTGAACCAAAATCTATCAAGCGCTAGCCATCACCCTCCTAATCAACGTGATGTAATTGACCATTTGGTAGCTTTCTATTCGTTTTCTCTCGAGTTATCGTGCCTTACAAAACAAACAAACAACAAACATACAGCAGTCATAGACTGTCTTACGAAATCGTCAACTGACCTCTTGACCTTGTCTATAAAGCTGTTCTCTAGGAGAAAGGTAGCGACGCAAACCAGAAGTTTCCTACGATTGATTCGTGTACCAACATCAAAAACGAATGTTTGACCTCACTTGTGACCTTTGACCTTTTGAACGCGAATTTGACCAAAATCTAATCAGTCTAGCCAATCACCCTCCCCTGAATCACGTGGTGTAATTCGACATTGGTAGCTTCCTTCCCCTTGCTCTCGAGTTATAATTTTTGGATGTTTGGACCCACTGTGAACCTTGACCTTTGACCGATTTGACCAAAATCTAAAATCAGCGCTAGCCATCACCCCTCCTGGAAATCACGTGGGTGTAATTGACCATTGGTTAAGTTTTCTTCCGTTCTCCAAGTTATTGTGCCCTACAACAAACACAAACAGAGACGAAGTGATCAATTATACTTACGAAATCTAAAGATTTCGTAAGTAACAAACAGAACGTCCGTCATCATAATACTTTTTCGAAATCTTTAGTTTCGGAAGTACAAGCAGTCCATCGTCTTGGTACTTTACGAATCGTCAACTTTGACCTCTGACCTTGTCTAATAAAAGCGTTCTTGAGAAGTTTGCGACGCAAACCAGAGTCTACATGATTCTGTATCAACCAATCAAAAAATCGAACGTGACCGAAAGCAATTCCATTTCTTCTCCATCGCAATTATACCTTACGTACTCAACGACGCGTCCTGCTCGAGCGCACTGCCAATCATGGGACGACCCGTGACCCTTCGAGGTCGAAATATTTTTATACAATGTTTTAAAAACGTCTCCCAAAATATCCGATTTTTACCAGAATTTTTCGACCAACCGAGTTTTAAGCGCCTAGCAAGATCGCTAAAAACCGAAAGACATAATTAAAATCGAAGTTAAAAACGAACTCGTAACGTTCGAGCGAGCAAAAATATCCCTCTGTAACGTGAATTTACGGAATTAATTGTTTTGGCCTCACTGTGACCTTTGACCTTTGAACCGATTTTGACCAAATCTAATCAGCACATAGCATCACCCTCCCGATCAACGTGGTGGTAATTTGGATTGGCAGCTTCTTCGGTTCTCGAGTTAATTCTTGTACCAAACCATAAAATCGAATAAATTTGACTCACTGTGACCTTTGAACCGATTTGACCTTTTGACGATTTTTGACGCAAATCTAATCAGCACTAGCCATCACCCTCTGAATCACGTGGTGTAATTGAACATTTGGTTAGCCTCCCTTCCGTTCTCCGAGTTATCGTGCCTACAAAACAAACAAACAAACACACAAACCAAACAGAACGGAAGTCATCATTACTTTCCCGAAATCTTTCAGATTCGTAAGTATATGATGATCCGAAATCTTAGTATTTTTCGTAAGTAAACAATTCCACAGAAGGGTTGGCACACGCATCTGGTCAGCCTTCGTCATATCGCTGGCTTTAAAGCGGCATTTCTTCCGTCCTTGTCAAAACACTTCAAAACTTGGAACGACGATCACCTCTCATGGATAATTAAAGTAAGCGTCAGTAATTAAAAATTCTGGCTTCCACTTGAGGATCCAATCTTGTGGACCTTAACTAACTTCAAAATTTGGAGGTTAAATGCAGAAAAGTGTTAAAGAATCAGCGATTCTTCAACTTAAGGTGGGTATTATTTTATTTAATAAAGGCCGTCATCCTCCTTTGCCGTGTCGTTTAATTCATACTCTCAAGAATGCAGTGGTCACTTCACCGGGAACTTGCGACAACTTCAGAAACCAAAGATTTGAACATGGTTTAAAATTCCTCTGTATGAAGATTAGATGCAAATCCATTTTTTGAAGGTATTGAAGAAGTGTGGTGGACGTTCTGATCTTGGCGAACATTTTCAGCGCATTTGAAGCAGAAGCCTTCCCTGAACTCCTGTAATGGAAGTTCTGAAGATTTAAGAGAGTGCGAAATCCTTGTGTAATTATGGATTGGATTTGGATGCGAGGATCTGATCTCGTGACTAAATCCTGAAGTTGAAAATCTGAAAAATTTAAATAGCAATTCTTGTCACTTCAGTATATTATTTATTATTGATTTAAGAAAAGGATATCGCCCCTCTTTCTGGGTCCTGTCGTCAAAATTTCACATCTCCATCGGACAGGATTTGTCATCCTAGTGGACCTGCAAATACTTGGAGGAAAACCCAAAGTTTGAAGGATCTGTTTCTTAAATTCCCTCTTGAAAAAGGGGAAGGGGGTGGTGGATTGGCATGTTGGTCTTCTTGCCCGAACATTTGAACCAGAAGTATTCCGACTCTGCAGGGCGGTTTTTCTTGAGATTTTTTAAAGAAGAGAAGCAGGAAATCTAAAGTATTATGGAATAGCTGAAGGTTCCTTTCTTCAACCGCTGTACTCTGGCCATGTGGTTGTAATATGGAGCCACAATGGGTCCTTGAAATGTCATAATTTTAAAAAGAAAGATTCTCTCCTCCATTATTCATTGAAGCCACGGGTTTTGTATTTCCATGTGCCGAGTGGGTATTTGAGAGAGCATACGGTGTGGCCCACGGTGTCCATTACGTATCTTTTCAAACAAACGGCATGCCAGAGGGGTGAAATGACGTGGTGAGGTGGAAGGGAATGAAAAGTATACGGAAGGCAAAAGCTCGATCATGTGTGGTGACAAACAAATTATTTTTAATTCACAGGCATTGGTGAGGGTAAGTGATAATAG
>CM068955.1:8422947-8435498 GCA_035128595.1 Eptatretus atami
AAAGAGATGATTGATATGTCTCTATGAATGCTTCATTCTTCTCTTTCACGACGTTGTGTATCTCTTTACTGTTTTCATAAATGATCTACTCTTCTTGCTTATTTTATTTTCCGACTTTTGCTTCTTCAATTTCGATTTCTTTTCTCTTCATACTTTTCTTATTTAAAAATATCCATCTGCTTTACATGCGTTTTCTTTCTCTCTCCATTCTCTGAATTCGCTGTTCTTTTTATGCATTCTTCATTTCAAGAAATGGTTAATTCGCATATACTTGATTAAACACGTATATAATATACCTCTCATTTGCTCTGTTGCGGAGATTTCGGGCTGCTTCCGCTTCGGCGTTTGGTGCGTTAATACTTGATTCCTTTTTTGTTTTGTGCAGTTCCGTATTATATCGTTTTTTTTTTCTGGCTCTGTCGCCTCGTACCGGAGGCCAATTCTAGTCGTTGTATCTTATTATTTGTGTATTTATGTTGTTTTTTGTATTGTATATGTTATTCTATATTTTTTTTCTTTATTTTATCTTATTGGTCTTATTTTTCCAGGGTCGTATTCTTCTTGATCTACTTTGTATGGTGTTTTTATTGATTTTTTGTCTGGTGATTTATTTGGGTGTTCGATCCTTGATTGTCATTTATTATATTTATCGGTTTGTCTTATTATATGTCTTCTCTTTTATTTGTATCTATTCCTCTTTACGTTGATATCAATAGTGGATGGTCCATTTAAAGATTATTTATCGAGCGAGAACGGGAAAACATTTCACAAACAATGCACATTTATTACATGAATGGAAGCACAACATAAGGTCAGTCAATAATGCACATATATCAAATTACAAACAAAAACAACAAATGCAGATCTTACAACCGAGCTAAGACCATATCTATATATTATTCTATTCTATTGTTGCGGCGCCTGTATCATCACATTAACTTCAATTAACCATAAGGAAAGAATCCACTCTATGGATAGGGGGCAGACGGGTCCTGTAGCCAATTGTATTCGGTTTGTATTATGCAGTGGAGGTTTCTATTGGTGGTCCTATCCCGCTTGTCCTTTGCGACGTAGCCGCATATGTCGCGCTGGCGCTTGCTCCTTTCGTTTGGCTTTACTCTTCTTGGATATTGTGCTGGAAAACGGGCTTTTCCGTTTTGCACTTCTCTCTGCGTCTGGTGATATAGGGGTGAATTTGTGATCTTTGCTTTTTTTCTGGTTGGGAGGAGTATTGGCTTTGTGCTTTGCTTTTGGTGTTCCGCAAGATGATTTTCACCGTTCCTTTTAATGGGCTCGACTTATTCGCCGTCTTCCTCGCGCCTGGACCCTGATGCCTCACGATTCTGCTCTGAGTTCTCGATCTCCCTCGCAGCCGATCTCACCGAAACTGCATCTCTCGAAACTGCCCTGCGCTTCGCCTGTCTTATCGGCTAGAGAGAAGTCCATATATAATTGCATAATTTCTCAATCAAAAAGCAACTCAGGGCGGAGCTACGCTCGACGATTGGACGGAGGAAAAGGGGCGTGAAGTCTCCCTGAATCTCAAATCTGCATATCCCGATTTCAATCAAGCGTGTCCTGAGCGGCAGCCGCACCGCTTCCTCATTGGATGGATCAGAAGTGGCGTGAGCATTTCCTGATCGAATCTTCACTCCGAAAAAGCGTATTTGCACTCGCGCCCGGCGCGTATCGCTGAAATCGGGCAAGACAGCCCGAGGCTCATGCCACACTAAGGGTGGTTGCGGAATGGCCGTAGAAGAGAGAGTGAAGTGGTGGAGATTTTCGGCGGTGGCCGATGGCCATAGGCGCCGTTTGAATTGGCGGTGAAATGCCGATGGGTTGCGGGAGCGAGTTCGTGAGAGTTGTGTGGCTGCTGCGTTGGTTGTATGTGTCTGACAGTTTGGGCGTGGTTGTTCAAAAATAAAGGTAGATACAGAAATGGCGATCTCAAAGCGTGCAGCCACGCGAATGAATCAACTAATTCCTCTAAACAATGGGTTGGGGCTAACTATACATGGTACTAAAAGATACCTACCTAACCGGGACTGAAAATGGGTGGTTGCGGAATTTTCCACAGCCGAACACTTATAAATGTTCGCGTTTCCATAACACATATACTTTTTTCCCAACTTCAGTGCCAACTCACCTACATTCACCCCTCACTCTCAAAGCAACCATCCCACTCTTCTCCCTCTAAAGCTCACTCTCTTCTCAAAAACTCCCCCCTCACCTTTCTCCCACATTCATCGCCCCCTCACGTCATCCCTTTCAATTGCCCCCGCTCTCCATCCACAAAGCTGCTCACTCCTTCATGCCCTCATCACCTCCATCCCTTCACATACCACGTCCTCAAATCTCAAGTGCGCTTCTTCCTCTTCTCTGTCCCCCTCTTCCCCAGCAACATACGGAGCTTTTCACCCCCTCTTCGGCTGTCCCCCTTCTCCATTGCTATTCTGCAATCCCCCACACTCTTTTCCAACAACATCTCCTTACCTCCCCGCTCGTGCCTTGTCCTACTCCCCCCCTCAACCTCCTGCAGTCCCAAAGCTCTCCCTACGTCTTCATTAAAAGTATGGACCCTTTCAAATATCTGGGCATTCGCTCAACCTTTGCAGATCTTTCAGACAAGTTGCCACTGACAAAACCAGACGTAAATGCTGCCGATACAGAAATTTCCTCCCCCAAGAGCGTGTCTGAATCCCAAGTATCTCTCTCTGGTTACCTCCCTCCTCCGGGTTTGACAGACCTGAGGCTTTGTCCCTGGTGAGAGGTTGCTCTCTGTTTCATCAGATTCATTTCTCGTTCAGCTCTCCATGCTCTGCCCTCACTCCCCAACACCCAAGGAATGACCTGCTGGCTTGACGGCTGTCCCGCTCAACTCCCCACCTCATGGTTTTATTATATGTAAGTCCGTACCGTCCACGCTAGACAGGATGAGCTGCCAATCTACACCTCACCTATCATGAAACATGGGACAAGCTTCTATCTTCTCATTTCGCCAGAATTCTCTCTCATCATATGTGGCTAGACTTCAATTGTCATTTCATGCAGTCTGGCTGGTTGTGGGTACTCTCTCACCTCGTCATGTGCACCCTCAGAAAAGCTTTCCTGCGACATCATTGGGATGACTCAATCGGGTCACTTCCTGAGCCGCGGATCTCAACCATATGGTGACTACTTCGATCTCTTTCTGGATCTGATTTTGACCAAATTTC
Organism: Eptatretus atami; assembly: GCA_035128595.1. Taxonomy (NCBI): domain Eukaryota; kingdom Metazoa; phylum Chordata; class Myxini; order Myxiniformes; family Myxinidae; genus Eptatretus; species Eptatretus atami. The sequence goes on from CM068955.1 coordinate 8,426,163, forward strand.
CGTGACAATATACTGCTGCGCTTTCTTCGATTCCACGGTTCTTTTTGACCTGCACGTGTCAGTGGATATCGCTCTTGGTATTATCAGAAATCCACCTCAGTGCCGTCAAGTCATGGCATTAACACCGCGAACTGGCAGGGTCTCCTGAAGCAGCCCTCACCTTAGTTAGACTGGTCTCCCATCACTACTGTTGCTCCAAGCATCACTCATTCGCTGTGAATTCAATATTATTTCATGAAGAACTTGCCTCTGTCTCTCTCTCTCATCGCACAGATTTTATTCCTCTCGTCTTCAGTTGTTCAGCTGCCTTCCTCCCGTGCCCATGGTGTCACTGAGCTTGGTGGGCGAGGCGAGGTTTCACTGAAATCAACTTGCTCTCCACCTCAATGGATAAGCAAAACCCTAAATGAGGGAATCTCAATTCCTTCCATAATAGTTCGGTAACAATGTGTGTATCTACGTTTACCCTCAGGAGAAAGCCGAAAACAACATTTTCAAGCGCAAGTCTGAACTCCGTCAATTCTCTCTCCCTCTCCAATATCCTGGTGGCGTCTAATGAATCTGTTTCTGCTGTGTATTTTTCCCCTCCAGCCCCTCCCTTACCTTCTGCAAAGAGGTCCGCAACTGCTGTGATACCGCACGTGGAAAAAGCTGAGATGCCTAAACTCGGTGTTTGCGCTAAATCTTGGGTGCCAAATACCATCAACTTTCTCCTACCCCACCTTACCCGTCGCACCAACTGTCGCCTTGGACTCTGTGTCCTTTTTCTCCCTGACAAGGTGGGAAGAGCTTGCTGTAAACTCGACTCAGATTCTTGCATATCCGGTCCAAACGGCATCAGCCAACAGTCTCAAAGCTGCTCTTCTGCTTCTGCTCCCCTCTCTACTGTTCTATGCACGCTCGTGTTGTATTCCTCGATTATCTGGTTCCTCGTCATTGCTTAAGGCCATCTGCCTATCTGCTTGAATTCAGCAAAACATTCACTGCCCTGCACAAAAAAGGTGCTCAACAAGATCCTGGCAGACTGCAGACCAATCAGCCTTACTCCAAATCATGCTGCAAGTAATGAACTCATCATCGCTGTCTAGACATAAAATCTTCTTTTCTCCAATGGCTTGATTCTTCTGGAGTCTATTCAATTTGGTTTCAAGACAGGAGTCACTCTATCCTGGATATGCTGCTTCTGCTCTCGCAAATGGATGGAAGGCCCTCAAATGCAGACAGGAAATCCGAGCGTATCCCTGGATAAGTATTTCACGTGCTTTGACACAGTCTGCCTGTCTGCCCTGCTCACCAAACTCTCTGTCTAGGTATCCAAGGCATTCTCCACTCATTGGCTCGCCGCTTCCTCTCCTGTCAGTCAACGTGTGGCTCTCCATATGGAGTTTTCTTTCATCCCCCCTTCCTGTCGCCGGCTGGAGTTCCTCAAGTAGGGTTCTGGGGCCCTGTTCTTTTTTCTGGTGTTCAACTCAATGATCTCTCCCGACTTGCTCTGGAGAAAATCCTCTATATCTCTTTGCTGATGGAATGACTCCACCTCCCGTACATCGGTCTGCTCCAGACCGGGCAAGCAGCAGCTTATTCGCTCACTGTTGATCTGATACTAATCTACAAACTGGTTCAACACGTGGAGCATTTCTTTTCAAATCCTGGTACAAAATCTCGCACACTCTCACTAATGTTCATCCGAAGGACCGTTTAGAACGCCCCCCCCCCATTCACTTTCTCAACAGTCTCTGGAAGAAGTCCCTTTCTTTAAAGCTTCTGGTTCTCAACTAATCTGCGATGACCGTGTGCCTGGGAAAGCCACATTTCAACTCTCGCTCTCCAATAGCAGTCGCCGACTTGGGAATCCTCTCATGCAAGTCCTTCACTCGCCCACTCTGAAGCTCCGCTGACCACATTATAAGAGCTTTGCCCCAGCCTGATGGAGTACTTGCTCTCCGCTCTGGCTGTGCTCCTGCCTCCGCTACCTTTGCTCAGCTTCACGCTGCAGAAACAAGGCATTTCGGATTTATTGGCATCTCCCGCATATGAGGCTGTCTTTGGCCTTCTCACTCAATCACCTGCAGGTTGGTCGGTGGTTCTTTCTGTCTTCTATCCCGTCTCCGTCTGCAGCCTCGCCCCTGCTTTCTCTGTGAATGTCCCCACCAGAATTCCGCAGGGTGCTCCAAGGTCCCGCCAAAACCTGCCACTGTCTTGGTAAAACTATCCAAATAAATCAACGAATCACTGCTCACTCACTTTCTCTTCATCCTCTTTTTCCCGTCTTTGGAATAAACTCTCAACTCTAATTTCATTCCCATTCTTCTCTCCAGGCTTCAAATACAGTGCTGTTCACTGCACCACCTCCTTGATCAATCTCCTATTCAAAAACCTCGATCTTTTCTCCCCGATAATCCACCTCAAGCCACCTTTCCTTCAAATTCCCTACTTTCCTTGCTGAAAGTCCTGCAATGTCTCATCGCTTCTATCCCCATGTTCATCCATCCCGTGCTCTCTCCAGAGATCTTCCAAATGTCTTTGTTCCCACTATTTTGCCCTCCACTCCCTCCCTTCTCTTCTATAACGAGCTCGACAAGGTAATAGCGAAAAAAACCAAAAAAAAACCAGATCCTTCAAATCTCTGGGTTTCCTCCAATATTGGCAGGTCCACTAGAGAGTGGTTCACCAACCTGTGTGTGGTACGTTGAGGCCTTCACGAGGTGGTTGGAGACTTTTTGGCTTCAAGCTTAAAAATGTGTTTTTGTTTAAATGTCCGACAGGCCTATCCTGTCGATCATTTGTGGGGTCTTCAACAGCTTAACCTGTCCGTCAAAGGCCAACTCGCACTGTCTCATAACGACTCAATCTCGAAGCTGGTATACGTTTTGTGCCCGGAAAGTTGGATCTCTGGATGAAGAACGTGGAGAGCAATACGTTACGGAATGTTTCAAAACTGGCCTGACTACCCTTGAGAGCGAGCTCTAAATGATGAAATTTTTCCCAAGAAATCGTGTCGTCACCTCTCTACTGCCAAGAACTGAGTTGATGCGTACTTCCCAGAACATTACATGTTGTGCTACATCACTCAATTCAGTTTCCCGTTGAACCAGGCGATTGCTGCGGACCGAAGGGAACAAAGATGAGCTCATAGATATCCCAATGCTGGAAGAACAGCAAAAGACGAAGGCACGAAGGATGCTCTCCTATCAACTCTGGGTGACCATGGCTCCTCTGTCCCGAAACTAGCCCGTCAACTGCTGTTCCCTCAGCTACTGATTTCCCCCTACGTGGGAGTCCGAGCATGGGTTCAGCTATGGATGACATAAAGCCAAAGAGCCCGGAACCGTTTGCTGCGCCCTGGGAATGATTTCCGTGTGCTGTGAGAAAGTTATGCCCCGCATCGACCACTGTGGAGAAGAAACAGATGCCGCCCTTCGCAATTAAATTTTGGTTCTTTGTTGACAGTTATATGTTCATTTGTGTGTTCGACTTGATGAAAAATTGATATCGTTATAATCGAGTGTTTTCTGCGACCAGGGTTGGTTACGCGGCGACGTATATTGTAAGAGCATCCCTAAGTGGTAATCTTCCGATCAAGCAAAGGTTGGAAACTAATGCACTTCGGTGACACCCTGTCCAATGCGAGATGTGAATTCCAGACGAAGAGCAGGAAAGAGGGGCGATATCTCTTTATTAAATCAATAAATATATAATTATACTGAGTTTACATGAATTGCTGATTTCTTTTAAACATTTTCAGATCTTTGACAGTTATTCAGCGCTGGGTCTGTTCTATCTCTCACGAGTAGTCTATTCCAAGTCACGAGATAATCAAAAAAAGTATTTCCAAAGTTCCACGGAGATCAAGATCCTGCTCCAAAGTCCACGAGATCAATCCTCTATCAAAGCCATGCCATAATACTGCAAGTATTTCTCACTCAATGTAAAACTCAAAACTGCCACCTTGCAGAGTCGGGAATGGCATTTCTGGTTCAAATGGCTGTAATAATGTTCGCACCAGTATTCAGAACGCCATCCACCTTCTTTAATATTCAAAATGGTTGAAATCTTGGGTTCTTCATACAGAGGGAATTTAAAAAATTGTTCAAATATTTTGGTTCCTGACAATATCTGCAGTCCCCGTGGAGTGACACTGTATTCTCCGAGAGGTTGAATTAAGACGACACGCAAGAGGATGACCGGCCTTCTAAAAATAAATAAATACAACCTTAAGGTTGAAAGAATCGCTGAATTTATATTCTACTTTTTCAGAGGTAAACTCATAGTTTTGAAAGTTATGGATCCTCAAATCGGAAGCAGTATTTTGAAGTACAAGACAAGCACTTGTTAATTAGCAATGAGAGGTTGATACGTAGTTCCAAGTTGAGGTGTTTTTGAGCAGAGCAAAGAAACCGGTTAAACCAACAGATGTGACAGCAGCGACAGGATGGTGTCCCATTTTCTGTATAGGTTTTATTTTGTTTGTTCTGGAATAAACACGCCCTAAATATCTTAAAAGGAGGTTTAAATTTAACCACAACCCGCCTTTCATTCACACTCCCTTGGGGTTCCCTGGTGTGCACGCCAAGTTTTGGTGCCACTTGGTTCATGGTTTCGGAGTTATGGAGAGACACACCACTGATTATTTTTCGAAGCATGCAATACCAACCCATGCTTTGCTGACGTTGAGAGACGACACAGACTTGATAATTTTCTTTTATGTCCTATCATTGCAAAATATTATCCAAAAAAAACATTTTAATAAAAGCAGATTGACTATAAAATATACTATTTTGTAATCACAAAATAAACAATTCAATGAATACATCAAATAGAGAACAACCCAAAGGGGTTTTTATTTTTTACAAAACACATATTTTGGTCTCACGATGCAGTGACAAAAGCTTGTCAGTTCTGATTAACACTGCTGCATGTCAGAGGAAGTGATGACATCAATCTAGGGAGATTTAGGTAAAAAACGCTCGAGACCTAGACAGTGCCTTCAGAAGTGTTCACACCCCTTCACATTATTGTTGTTGAGGCAGCCTCAATGTAATGATTAATTAAATTGCCTTTTTTAACCCATCAACCAACAAAAAAAGTTTCCCCTGGTAAAATGGAAACAACCCCCCCAAAAAGTTTGAAATAACAACACATGTTTTGGAAATCTATACAATTATCATAAGAATGAAAGCTTGAAATGTACTTGAGTCAAAAAGTTTCAACCCTTTGATCTGGCACTCCAAAATTGAGCTCAGTTCATCGCATTTTGCTTTGGTCATCCTTGATGCACGTCTCGAAACTGATTAAGTCCACCTGTGACAAGCCATTGATTGGACATAGATTTGAAAGAAACACACTTTCTATATCAGGTCCCAAAGTTGAAAAGTTCATGTCAGAGCGGTAAACTCCAAAAATGAAGTCGCAATGATAGACTGTCCCGTGAAGCTTCGAGATAGAAATGGTGAGGAGGATAGATACTGGGAAGGGTATACGCACAATTTAGAGTGTTGAATACTTCCAATGGCACAGTGACTCCATCATTAGGAAAAATGAACGACCCAGATCTTACCCAGAACTGGCCTGTCCCGACCAACCCGAAAACCGGCTATTCGTGTGCAAGACCTGTGGCTGCTGGTTGCATCATTTCTGGGGGCCACTGATGTGCTGCTTATTAGTGCCCTCTGATTACCAGTTGCATTGGTCTCATTTTGTCCATCCTCTCAGAAGGATGACAAAGCTGTTATCAATAACCCACCTGGTGGTTAATAATGTCTGCAGGGGCGTTAACCTCAAACCTGAGATCTGCAGCACACCACCATTAACGTGAAGGCCAAACACCGGGTTTGAGGACTCTGTTTTTCGTTTATCTATATTCTTTAGCCAACAAGTGCTAACCGAGGCCTCACGTTTTGGTTATGTCAATACACCCCCCCCCTCCAGCCTTAATGCATGATTCATGATGTATTCCTTCTATCATGTGTTCCGATCCTATCAATTCTGCAACAAGACTTTCAGTCTCTTTCGCAACCTTTGGAAGTATTGGAGAAGATTCAGGAAGTTAAAGACAACCAAATGTTTTCTTCATGCGCCTTTCAAGCCATCATCCCTCTGTGGCACGATTTGACGATCTTCATCCTCTTAGAGTGTTCGGAAAGCCAACCTCCAGTGAGGGATATTTATATGTTCAGAACTTTGGCTGCGTGACTTGGTTACCAAGTGTACTTTTTTACAGACTTCAGCATATAGTCACCCAATCTTTTCTCCCAAGACCTTAGAAACTCCTTACACACTTTTGCAGACTGAGACCTCCAAGACCCTTTCGACCACTATCATTTGAACCCTAAAACGTGAACTCCTTTCTACTCTTTCGACTTTCATACCTTTAATACGCTCACGTAGACCACCTTTGACGAACGAACATTGTCTCAAATTATCTTTATGATGAAGGAAATGTACACAAAAACAGGATGACGAAGGCAGCATATGATGAAATAAATGCAAACGTGTAAAATTCTAAAATCATATTTAACAACAAAGAACGAGGCAGCGTCCTGTTGCTTCCTGCACCAACCCATGGTGTTAGGACACCTTTCCATCTTCACCCAAGTTTTTAAACTTCCCGGTTCAAATTTTATTTTATCTATGAAAAATTGTTAATTTCCTGCCAGTTTGGATTATTTTGAAGCAACTTATATTTTAATTTTTGTCCAAGGAAGTGTTAATGTTTTTCAGATTTGCCAGACAGACGCATTAGCCTATTTATAATAGAGATGGTGGGCCAGGCCGGTTTAAGGGCAGGTATCCAATGTGACTGCCGGGGTTGACGGGTTCGGTGAAGCCTCCAGAAGATCAACAGAGTCCAAACAGTACTGTAAACGGACACCTGCTCGGCCAACATCTCATTCAAAATCATGGAGTTATTTGGGTGTTGTCCCCCCCATTGCTCCATAACTGAACGCCTCCACTCTTCTGTGGAAAGCTTTCACGATGTTGGGATACTCTGATGCGGGGATTTTGCTCCAATTAAGCCGCAAGAGCATTGGTGAGGTGCAGGCATCTGATGTTCGGTGTATCTGGCTTGCAGCATAGGCATTCCAATTCTCCCAAAGTTTGGGTTGAGGTCAGGGCTCTGTTGCACAGTCAAGTTCTTCCCCGATTCCAGACACACCAATTTTGTATGACTCGCTTGTGCACGGAACAATGTCATTGTTGAAACAGGAAAGGGCCTTCCCAATATATGTTTGCCCAAATTTGATAGCAAAGATACATCTGGAATGTAATTGTATATGCTGTCGCGTTAATTATTCACTTACTGGATCGAAAGTCCAGCTTGACCACAAAATCAGCCCAGACCATATTCCTACTTCCACAAAACGTTACAGTTGGCAACGATGATCGTTGAAGTGGCTCTCTGCATCCAGCCAACTCTGATTTTCTTCGACTGCCAGATGGTTGAAGGTGTTCATCACTCCAGAGAACCCATTTTCCACGGTCCCCAGCTCAATGGCGGTTGTATTGACATGGTGATCCTTTTGGCTTTTGTGCGGCTGCTCGCCATGGAAACCCATTTCATAAGCTCTCGACAAAACAGTGCTTTGCTGAACATTGCTTCCAGAGTCAGTTTGAACTCGAGTAGCGGAGTGTTGCAACGCGGCCGACAGACTCAATTTTTGTGCTTCCACTTCAGGAATTCATTGAGTCCCATTCTAAACGAGTTGTGTGGCTGACCCCTTCACAGCTCAGCTGTGTTCTGCCGAAACGTTTCCACTCCACAATAACAGCACTTATATTTATCGGAGAACATCTTGCAGGGCAGATATTTACGAACTGACCGTTTGGAAGTCGCATCTCGATGACGTTGCCCACGTTGAAATTGTCTGAGCTCTCATGTGCGCATTCTCCTTGCAATGTTTCGTGTGAGATTGCAATGCTGTGTGCTTGATTTTATAACGCTTGTCAGTAAGGTGTGCTGAACATAGCCTAATCCCAATCAGAAGGGTGTCCGCAATCTTTTGCTATGCATTACAACAGGCTATGAAAATGGAAATTTGGCACAGAGGTGGCAATTCAAATTTGGCAATCATGACTGCTAATAACCGACCCATATTCGATTCAATAATCCGCCAAGCTAAACGACTCAATTAACAAAGGATTGGGGGTGGGGAGAGTGGGATGAAAGAAAAGTGGGCAGGTGCAGGATATCACACGGTTTAAAATTAAATACAATAATATCGAAAATTCAGCTAATTTTGTGGATGGAGGAAAGGGGGGTGGAGGCAAGTTTAGGAGTCAGAAACAGACACATCAACCACACCTGTCCCGTGAAACAAACCTTAGCTCACCCCTCACCTCTGCCTGCCCTCACAACATCAACACTGCTTCACTCACCACTTAGCACCGTGCAAACCATACACACACGCTACACTGCTACCCCTCATATTTTTTCAAATGGTGAACAAATGGAGAAGGTGAAAACAACTCTTAGCCTCGGCTCTGTGTGTACGCCCCTATGTGGCAGTTGCAGAATGAATCTCAGGCCATCACGCTGTGCATAGGGAAATTCATTCTTCATTCATTGAAGCAGTCGTGTCACTTGCCCCATAACTCCAGTGTCGCTGTCAGACCATGACCCAGGCCAATGCCTGCTTATTCCCCATCTCTTAGGAGATAGAACAAAACTGAGCCCCCCGAAGAGCAGCCTCAGTTACTGCCGAGAGACCTGTGGATGACACCTCAGCACACGCCAACACACACAAAAGTGTGTTTTGCCAGAGTGAGTGTTCTTGGTGGCCGGATTGCAAATAACCTCGCGACAACCTCTCGGAAGGCAACCGCTGCAGGAGGAACCACCAGTTCGCAGCCACCAAAAGGATGCTTTGCCAACGGCTCCTCTGCCCTTTGAATTTTGTATATTCTCCTGCTGGTGTCAGGAAAGGGAAATGATGAAAGAAGAAAGTAATAAGAAGTCTTCCCACGAACAGCTTTCCGTTGTTTTGTCTTGTTTAAAGATGGGTTCCTGTTAATCATTACTTTGGTTCGGACATTGACTTAATCTCGATATTCAGAACATAAAGCCATGGTTGGGAAGAACCTCTTATTCCTTTTCTTCTTCCTCATTTCCCTTTCACGGACACCCAGCAGAACGAAATACAAAACCTGCCAAAGGGCAGAGGAGCTCGTGAGCCAAAGCCACCCATATCTGGTGCTAACTGCGTTTGCCGATGTCCTCCTGCAGTCGGTTGCCTTCCCGAGGAGTTTGGTCGCAGGATTTGCACTCTGGCCACCAAGAAACACTTCACTCTGCAAAACACACTGTTGTGTGTGTTGGGGTGGTGCTGAGGTGTCATC
>CM068955.1:8450241-8463131 GCA_035128595.1 Eptatretus atami
ACCAAATATATATATATATATATTTTATATATATATTATATTATATATATAACATGTATAATGTGTACATGTAGTCCTTCTTCTTTTCTTCTTCTTTCGGCTGCTCTGGTTTAGGGTCGGCACAGCGGAAGATCAACCGGTCGTCCATTTCGCTTCTATCCTCCACATCTTCCATTAAACACTCCAAACCACCCGCAGGTCTGCCCCTCACCGCATTGCCATGAAACCTTCTTCTTTGGCCTTCCTCTTTCCCTCCTTGGGGCCATGGCGGCTTCCATCTTTCAGCATTCCCTTCTCCCGATATACTTCCGCTTCCCTCCGTGTTGCACATATGTTCCCAACCATCTCAATTTCTCGCCTCCTCACCTTTGTCTCCAAAACCGTCCTACCTTGCGCGGTCTTTCTACTGTTACTCATTCCTTAATCCTGTCCCATCCTTTTCGTCACTTTTCCCAACGCGTCAAATCCGCAAGCATTCTTTAACTTCTTGGCCACCTCCAGGCCTCCGCTTCCTGTTCTTTTGGTTTAGCGCCACCGCACTCCAAAACCCCATACAACATAGCTGGTCTCCCACTTACCACGTTACTTATATACTTTCCCCCCTTAAACTCTTGGCAGCTACCCTTCTGTTACAACAAATCACTTCCTGGCAAACTCTTTCTTCACCACTCCATCCTTGGCCTGCAACCTCCCTTTTTTTCACCTTCTCTCCACACTCTCGTTTAACTTTGACAAGTTGATCCCCGAAGGTATTTAAACCCAATCCACCTTCCCACCTTCAAACTCCTGTTGCAAAACCGCACACCATACACCACCCTTCCCTCTCATTTTACGCAACATTTGTAACTCCGTCTTACTCCTCACTGACTATTTCATTTCCCTTCTCTCCGCATGTGGCGTACCTCCCACCTCTCCAAGGGCTCGCCCCTTCAGGGCCTGCTCCCTAACTCTCCCTAACAGAGTTCAATGGTCATCCGCGAACATTTTCATTTAGTCCATTGGAGACTCCAGGTTGATCTCAGTCCGGTCAAACCTTTGTCCATCCACCATCGCAAAACAGGGAAAGGGCTAGAGTCGATCCTTGGTGCAATCCCACTTGTAAACCTTTAAGAACAGGTTCCGTCAATTCCTTACGCACACCTCAACCGGCTGTCACACTGTCCCTCATACATAATCTGCACAATCCTCACCATACTATCTTCCCAACCAACTTCCCGACTTTCCTCATTAAACAAATGCCAACAAAACTCCTCTCTTGGGCACACCTATTCATAAAAGCTTTCTCTAAGATCCACCAAACACAACCAAATGTAAACTCCTTCTGGGCTTTTCCCTATCTTTTCTCCATCAACATTAATCAAAAGCAAACATCGCAAATCAGTGGTTCTCTTTTCTGGGCATTTAAAAACCCATTATTGGTTCTGCTCACAATCTGTCACCGTGGGTCTTCTTCTCAACCCTAGGGCTTCCATACTCTTTTCCCAGCAAAACTTTCATTGTGGGCCTACGTTTAACAAACTATCTATCCCTCTTACTTTCCACGCTCTGCACATCACCTGGTCTTGAAAATCGGAAACCAGTACACTTGATCTCCAACATCCTCGGCATTCCTCTCACTTTCCAAGAATTTTATTTAAAAACAAATCTCGTACAAAAACCCCCACTTGCCATCTCTTCCTAAGGCACATTCATTGCCCTCCCACTTGGTTTATACATCTGGGGCCAACGGGCCTTTCCCACTTTTCAATCCTTCTTCCATCAGCAGTATCCTCACTTCATTTTCCTTACTGATCCACCCCACTTTTCCTGAATTCACTATTCTCCACTCTTTCCAAAACCTTCTCTCTCTCTCATCTTTTCATTCATTTCAGCTCCTTCAAAAGTGAACTCCAATCCCACCTTCTCAAACACCACTTCTCCTCGCTCGTTGCAGCCACATTTCCCATTTTACGTCCTTTATCACCCTAAACCTGCCAGCACAATCCTTCCCAGCTCCGGTCCCTCTGTTTGCCCAATGGTTTATAAATCCTTTTCCCCTTCTTTTGTTATCCAACTTTCATACAAGGGGGCTCGTCATATGGCCTTATTTCTTAAGCCTTTGCCACCTTTCTCTTTTGGCTTTCGCCGCCACTCCTTGTACTGTCCTGCTTACTTTCCTTTCCATCTCTCTGACTATTCCCACTTCTTTTTCCGCCAAACCCCTTTTTTCTTCCCTTCCTTATACTTTCCTGCTACTTCCTCGTTCCACCACCAAGGTTCTGCTGTTCTTTCCTTCCTCTGTCCAGGATTGTCACACCAAAGTACTTCCTAAAACAATTTCTCCCGCCACCACTTCTGCTTTGTAAGTTGCCCAATCATTCCCACCAACCTTTACCACTACTCAAACACCTTGTTCTCGCCCTACTCCTAAAATTTCCACGCAAACAGTCTTCCTCATCAGCCTTTCCACCACTTCCTGGGTCCTTGGGTTCAGCCCCCTCACTCTCTTTTTCCTCACCGTCACCTCCAAAAGGCATCTACAGACCACCAATCGATTGCTTTGTTCGAGCTACAACTCTCCCTGCCACCACCTTACAGTTCTCTAATCTCTTTTTGCAGGTTGCATCTCCTGCTTAAAAGATGTTAATCCACCTGTGGGCCTTTTCCTTCCACTCTTGTACGTCCACCCTGTGTTCCTTCCTTCTTCTTGAAAATATGTATTTTCCAACTGCCATTTCCATTTCTCTTTTGCAACGAAACTCGACCACCATTTGGCCCTTCCACATTTCTTCTTGTTGAGGGGAACCGTACCTACCCATTTACCTCCTCATCCTCTTATATTCCATTCCCAAAACATGGCCCCAATTGGAAATTCTGATTCAATCACCACTTTCTTCTCATCCTTGGATACACTCTCCCCCCACTTCATCTCTAACGGCACTTCCAGAACATCTTCTTTATATTCATCTCCCACACCCCATATGCGGGTTTGGGGGCCATATGCACTGATGACAAGTTCTCATCACTTCCTTCAATTTCAAACTTTCACACTTCAATCACTTCGGCTCAGACACTTTCCTCACCCTCCAATACCCTTCTTGAAATTAAATCTTTCCCTTTCCGGATTACCCGAACACCCATTTCTCCTCCCATTCCCACAAAACCATGGTTATAGAACAGTTTGAAAACCAACCTTCTAATGCTCCTAGGCCTTACTCCATTTCCACTTCTGGTCTCTTGTACACAACCCAGTATGTCCCACCCTTTTCTTCTCTTCCATCATTATCAGCCAAAACCTTCTACGGCCGCTTTGCCATCATCGTCCCAAATTCAGAGTTCCAAACTCTCAACCTGGCACACTTTCTACCCTTCTCCCCTCTCCCCAAACTTGGGCTCCGGAAAAAACTCGCCTTCCCTGGTTCTCCTTTCTCCCTTTTCCTTCGCCGCAGCAGTTTGTAAGCACAATTTTCCACTGGTAACTTTGCTGGGACCACCGGTACCTGGTTTGGCCGGGTCGTTTTGGTAACCGGGGCCTCGGAACCGGATCCGGTATGGAAAATTGTTTTGTTGGTCCGCATAATTGATTTGGGCCATTTTTAGGGTTTGTTTAACGCCGGATGCCCTTCCCTGACCGCAAAAACCTGGTCGCCTTCTTACGACACCCACAGGGATATGTACCAACCTAGTTCTGAAACCGGGAGGCATAAACCACAGGCCCAGTACAAACTGGTACTCATTCTTCGCCGACCTCGGAGGGATGGACAGCGCTGAGTCAAACCCCCTGGTGTGATACGAACTTGGATTATAATATAGAGAGAGATATATATATATATCTGTTCTTTTTTTTCTTTCGGCTAGCTCACGTTTAAGGGGGCGCCACAGCGGATCAAACCCGTCTCCATTTCGCTCTATCCTCCACCATCTTCCTATTTGACACTCAAACCACCGCGCTGTCTGCCCTCGAACCGCAATCCATTTGAACCTCTTCTTTTGCCTTTCCTCTTGCTCCTCCTGGCCTGGCGGGCTCTTCATCTTCAACATTCCTTTTCCCTGATATTTTACTCCGCTTTCCCTTCCTGTGCACATTGTCCAAAACCATCTCATCTCGGCCTCTCTCAACTTTTGTCTTCCAAAACCGTTCCTTACCCCTGCGCGTCCCCTCCAATTAATTACTCGATTCTTATTTTTTCCTATGCCCATTCCCCTCGTTCACTCCCAACGAGGAGATCGCAGCATCTTTAACCTCTGGCCAACCTGCCAGCCTCCGCTTCCTCCTGTTCGTTTTTTGTTTGTTAGTGGCCACCGCCTCCCAAAACCATTACAACATAGGGCTAGGTGCTCCACTTTACCGCTTATATACTTTCCCATTCACTTCTTGCAGCGACACCTTCTGTCACAGGATCACTCTTGCAACTCTTCTTTCCAAACCACTCCAAACCCTGCCTGCACTCTCTTTTTCAACGTTTCTCTCCCACAACTCTCCGTTTTACTATTGGACAAGTTGTGATCCAAAGTATTTAAACCGATCCACCTTTCCCCACCTCAACGTCCTTGCAAACTGCGACCATACCAGCCACCCTTCCCTCTCCATTTGTCACGCACAGGTTACTCGTCTTACTCCTTGGGAGGTGTACATATACATTATACAGTATATTTACATATATACATATAATTATACATATATAATATATATATATATTAAATATAATTTATAAGAGTATGTATTACAGTATATATATGGTCTTCTTCTACTTCTTCTTTCGGGCTTGGCTCCATTAGGGGTCGCGCAAGGGGAATCAACCATCTTCGATTTCGCTTCTATTCCTCCCACAGTTCTTTCCATTTAACCACTTCCAACCACCCGCATGGTCTTTGCCCTCAACCGCATCCATGGAACCTCTTCTTTGCCTTTCCTCTTCTCCTCCTGCCTGGCGGCTCCAATCCTCCAGCATTCCTTCTCCCGAATATACTCCGCTCAGTATTAGGTATTACATATACACATATATTTACACTATATATATATATTTATACATATATACATAATCGGATTTACATTATACATATAAAAAGCATATATTATAGAACAATATACGATATATGTGTATATACATTACCCATATACAGTATACAAATCTCTAGCATGTACAGTAGTATATCCTACAATAATTTATTTCTGTTAACGGTCTGAACGTTAATTTACGTTTCTTCCTCCGCAAAAACAAAGCCGGACGGGCATCTGTCGCCCAATTTTCGGCATGCGGTAGGTCTGTTGTCTAATGGGAAAGCATGGGGCTATGTGAGATTTGGCGCTCATGGACGGATGTTTGGGATTTTTTTGGCGATGTTTATTAATTTTTTACATTTCGGGTGTGTTGCATGGCGATGTGTGACATTCCACTGCTGAAGGATAAATGACGGTCATGACATTCTTCTCGGTCATTCCGGCTGACGTCCATATACGTTTTTGTCGTCGACACACGTCACCAGGCTTGAGAGGCCTAATGCCACAGCTAGGTATACTTATATAATACATATAGAACAAACACATTATAATATATATTATATATATTATTATATATATAAGTATATATATAATATATGATTGTTAAGAATTTGGGAATTCAATCGCACACAAACATACAAAGGTATTTCCCCATTAAGTCAGCTATGTCAATAAAGTGGCGGCATGGGTTTCCACTAAGATTAGGCTCACCTCCCATTGTTTAATTTTTTTTTTGAAAATCGATTTTTAAGGATGCGCTGCGGAGATTCGGTTAATGAGTTTAGGGAAAAAGAAAAAACCAATGGAGAACGTCCCTCCCCCTCTTCTGCGAGAGGAAGAAGAAACCCCTGGCGGTGACGTTCAAACAAACCTCACCTCCCACCCGTGGGTTAGGGCGGGGCAGGGGGGGGGGGTGGATCACGATGGGGCATTGAAGTCACGCCGGGGCGGGGGGAGGGGGGGCAAAGGATTAAAGAGGACATCCTTTTTACTTTGTTTGGGGGAAGAATCAAAAGCAGTTCGGGGAAAGATGTTCGCCGGTGAAAAGTCCCATTGAAGAGGAATTCCAAAAAGAAGTTCGTGGGGAAAGAGTCCGTGGGTAGGGCTGAGTTCGATGGGGGCTTGATGTTTCGTTGGGATCCCGTGGCAGAGGTGCGTGTGTGGCTGAGGTCCCCGTTTTTTGTGGAGGAGTAAAGCTTTTTGCTTCGGCAGTTGGGGGAGTCGGGAGGGGAGGGCCAAGGAACCAAGGGAAAGGCTGCGTGGAAGGATCGGGGCGTCGGAGGGAAGGAGACGGGCGAGCTGGGGGGGCGCAGGCCTTGCCGCTGTGTTTCGCGGGGCAACCGCGGCGTCTCGTGTGAGAAGAAGCCGGTGAAGAGAGGGGGGGCTCGGGGCCTGCCAACACGGAGGGGGCTCGAGGGGCTCAGACCGCGGCTACGCAGGCTGCCGTGGGGGACAGGGAGGGGCATCGCGAGGGGGGTTGCCAACGCGCTGTTCCGTTTGTGGTGGAGAGAGCCCAGAAGAGCTCGCCATGCCACACGGGGGCTCGAGGGGCTCGACCGCGGCTACCGCAAAGCTGCGCGTTGGGGGAAAGGAGCATCTCGGTGCGGCTCGCCCCAAAGGCGCGCCGTTCGTGTGCGACTGAGAGGGCCGAGGAGGGAGAGCTCCCCTGCCAAACACGGGAAGGGGCCCGAGGCTCGACCGCCGGCTACGGCTAGCTGCTGTGGCGGGGAAGGGAGGCAATCGCTAGGTCGCCCAAGCAGGACCAACCAACGGAGGTGCAGTAAACCACTTTTGGCAACGGTCTCGTGGGGAACCGTTCGGTCTGCTAAGTTCCCACGCCATTAAAAGACCCAGAGGGTTCCAGTCTGGAACCCCATTGCTTTGGATGGGGGTCTTTTTTCCTGCTTTTCTTTCGAATGAATGTTATCTGTTGGGCGCCGAGGGCCCGATAAGTTAAAAAAACTGTTTTTTTGTGTAAGTGGGACTGTACCATAATAATTTGCTTATAGAACGGTTTTTTTAGTTCTTTGTGGCTTTGTTATTGCCATAACGTTGTTTCTTATAATAAATGTCCTGTCATAGGGTGTTAGTGAATGTAAAACTGGCTTGCTTCGTCCATTTCCCTCATTGAGCTGAAATTTCGTTTGTGCTTTGGGAAGTTAGCCGTTGGTTTGCCGTAATAGTGGGGGACATTTGGACGACGGTTCTCGGCCAGATTACGCCTGCTCGGAATCGGCATACGGAACAGGGCTCGGCCCTCGCGGTTTTAGGTTTCCCTACCCGGAGATCCGTCGAAGGGTGGGGAATAACCCCGGTAGTTTGACTCACGTGGGCTATTTTTAGTTATCAATTGAAGAATTGGGGCAATCGGACCCCTACCCCCCACGGATCTGCCGATTGGGCGTAATTTCGGTTTCTTGTTGTACAAAAAAGGGGGGACCGTTTGCTCGGAGTTTATACCCCCGGGGCGCGATCCTAATATTTTTCTGGGACGCGTTCGGGCCGACTCGACTTGCGGGGCTCCGTTCAGCTAGCGGTGTCGCGTTTTGGCCTGGGGCCAAGGACCCCCGGCCAGTAACAAATTGGTTGGTCCAGAAGTGGGATTTGGAAAAAAAACCCCATCCCCTTCCGTAAAATTTTGTAAGGTTCGAATCCGCAACAATGGTTTTGTCAGGGAGTGCGAATTTCGGCCCCCCTCCGCCTCCGTAGCAAAAAATCACGGAGTCGGATCAGGAGGGTTATTACGGAGCAAACCCCCCCGTTGTACCCAATTACGAGCGTTAGAAGAATTTTATTTCCCAGCACGTTAAATTGTTCAGCCCAAAAGGCTGATGGGCAGGGGGCAGGAGGGATTAGGATTAGGGAATGGATGTAGAAATAGTAGGAAAAATCCAATGGTCCAGGAGGAATTCCCCGAGGGCAGGAAAAATGCTCTATTTGTGCAGGAGGCATTCCCCCACAAATCGAACCCAGAACCCGAAAAATGAGGCGCCAGCGGTAGAGGGGCCGCGTGGTGGGATGGGAACCCACCCCCCCCCCCTCCACCTCCTCCGTCAGGGATTTCACTCCCCCGGTCCCCGGGCGGATCCGCTGGATCCGACCGAGGGCTGATTTCGGCTTGCGGTCGGGTGTTGGCTGAGATCAAGCCAAAGTGGGGAAAAATGTATTGCGCGGTGCTGGGCAGGGCAATGAAACAACAGATAAATGAAAAATATGCGCAAACAAATCGAAAAAACAAAACATAAATGAAAAATGGCGTGCGAGGAAAAAAACGAGAGATTGAAGTGCATGAATTAAAAAATTGGATGAGAATGTGGCAAACGCTGGGGCAGGGGTGAGATTTGCAGGAACCATGGGTCGAGGGGCCACTTTGCAGGCGGGCTTTAAAGCGGCAATTTGCGTTGCAGCTTGAAGAACGCGGGACAAACTGGTGTGTGCAAAAAATTGGCAGGCAACACGTGGCACTCGAGCCGAACCGACAAGGGGGAGTGTGGGGGGACTGTTCTGTCGGGCCCCGGCGGTGGGAGGAACAAAATAAATTCGGGGGGAGGGAAACATGTTGGGCGAAACGGTCGTGGACAGGCGAGGAAAGAAAGCGCAAACAAGGATTGGTGATCCACAGAGGGAAAAAAATTAAATAAGGGAGATGACGAGGGAACGTGGCAGTGAGAAACACGAAGAGAATGCGAAGGAGATAAACGGGAACCGGGCGGGTTTGATGGAAAATAAATTAAAAATGTACAGAGACACGGGCGAGAAGATAGGAGTCGGTTGAATTGGAAACGGGTAGTTTAAAGCACGGGACACACCACACATGCTGAGGTAGTGGAGGACCGTGAGGGGGGAGCTGGGCGGACTGGTTAGGGGACCCGGATGCGAGCAGGATTGGATAAAGCCCTCCTCCCAGGGAAAAACGAGGGGAGAGGGGAGTATGCCCCCTTTGAGGGCGACTCACGGGCAGGTGGAGTTCTTGGGTCGAGCTTCCGCAGGAGTTGACGGGGATGGCGGGTTGCTGTTAAGGAACGGCGTTTGCCGTTGCAACAGGGCTTGGGGGCGTTTATAAGGGAGGCCCGGAAAGCCCCCTTGTGGGGAACCACGAAATCCCCATCATGGTGGTTGTCCCGGTGTGTGTTGGTGCAAAAAGAGTGTGACGTGGCGCCCCCGGAGTGTGAGGGGCGGACCCCGCATGCAATGTGGTTGGTGGGTGGGGTTCCACAAAGTGTGCCGGGGAGTGGCGTGCTTCGCAAGCACTCCATGTGTGGAAGAAGGACCACGTTGGTGAAGGAATTTGAATCGTGTGTGCGTTGAAACCCCTCTGCGATGGGAGAAGCCCATGTATTGAACTGAAGTTACCGTGTGTGAGTGGAAAGCACACGTGGTGGAGGGGAAAAACGGACGTGTGAGTGTGAAACGGCACGTGTGAGTGAAGCCAGGTATGAAGGTACGAGTAGGAGAGAGACAGCGTGTGTTGAGGTCGCTGGTTACGATGAGGAGGATGGACAGTCGTATGGCGGGGGGAAACGCAACCGCATCCCGTGTCCGAGTGCCATGTGGGATTGTGTGAGCAGCGTGGACACGGCAGGTGAAGTGTCGTGCGTTGAAACGGCGGACGACGCGACGGACCAGATGAAGGAACAAAGGGGCGAGTACGGGGGCCGTAGCTGAATTGGACGAGAATCCGTGCCGGGTTTGCACAGCAAGCGAGGGCGGCGGTCCGTGTGTGTACGGCAGCCAAGCGAGCCCGTCCAGCGGTGGTGGCGCCAGTGTGAAACCCGAGTCCGGAAAAAACGCCAGCGTGTGGATGTTAGCCGAAATCCCCCAAAACCGGAGCGACAGAAGCAATCGGCTGGATTCGGGAATTTGGGGACCGGATGTTCCTCCACAAGCAGCTGTGTTGTAAGTAGCCTCCGACGAGGCAGGAGCACTGTCGTTCGCGTGGGAAAACCCCTCGAAAACACGGGTTGCTTTGAGATGCGCGTAGAGAAGTGACGTCGGCTGGCTGCACGGGGTGTTGGGAATCCGGCAGAAAGGGAATCCTTGCCGATCGGGTACCGTCCAAGAGGGACGACGTTGGCGCGGGCTCAAGCAGCTGCCATGACGTCACGGACAAAAAAAAGAGGCGGGGCTGTCGAACTGCCGCGCTGGTGGTGCGTTCATTTAAAAAAAAAAAACAGGTGAGAAAAACAAAGCTCGCTTCACTGGTGAACATTGGCCATTCCCAGGGCAAGGGGTGGAAGAACCCCCTTGGTTGGGGGGGCACAGGAATACTAGTGTTAGGAGGATGGGTTGTAGAGTTAGTGATTAGACGGGCTTCATGGGGCATGTGGTTGTACCTCAATGAGCCGGGAATCGATTAGTTGAGAGGATTTTAAGTTTTCAGGATTTAGGAAATGGTACATTTTTGAATTTTGGAAGACATCGGACAGACTGGAAAATGTGTAGTGGAGACGTAGCTTGCTACGTAGGAGAGTAAATGGAACGTTGCCATGAGTTTTAAGGGGATGACGAGGGAGCACGGTAAGTTAAGTCAGGGGATTTAGCGTTAGAAGGATCGGCAAAGTGTTGGAGTGTTGGTGTGCAAGTTCGCGAAATTGAGAAAGTGTGTTGAGGAATGAGTGTTAGGACAGTGGCCAAGTGTGCGAAGTGAGAGCGATATTGTGGGTTAATGCATGGTGCGAATGACTGGTTGGGGGACGGAGTGATTCCCACCCAAGTGGACCCCGGAGGTCAGGTTTAATGTTACGCTAGTGGTGTCATTACAAATTTACAAAGGAAGTCTGTTTGTTTTGTTGGTCGGTGAGAGAAGGGCACGAAAACCGTTTTGGAGGGGTGACAAGAGTTTCATTGGACCGCTGGGAGCGTGGCTGCTTGGAAGTTGAAGTATTTGTTTAGTGGGCACCCCCAGCACCGGACTTAGTCGGGCCGAGTAGGCCAGGGCCAAAGGAAGGGGGGGCCGGGATAGTAGTATGGGCACGGTGGGCGACCCATTCGGGAAACGGGACCGCTAGTACGTGCAGATTGCCACGGGTCGGCAGTATGTAACGTGGGCAGGCGAACCTCGGAAAGGGACCCGGGCATCACCACGCCAAAACGTGGGCATCGGGAGGGGAGCAATGCAGAAGAGGGCAAACCCCGCGTTGTAGGGAGCAGCTAGCTCGGAGGCAGCACTACGGGCCTGGATTTTTTTGCTATATGTATTGGATTCCCCCATTGTAGCCTCTTTATGTCTCTATATAATGTATATGTTGTATGTCTTTAGCTCTGATATCTGTGAATATATATTTGTGTAATATCCTCTATATATATATTTATCTATCCTATTATATATGTGGTGGTGGTTATGTATCAGTGGTTTATAAATAATCTATATTGTTGTATATGTGTTTGAGGCGTTTTTGGTGTGTTGGTGGTTATTATTCAGGGTTAATGAAATGTAGGGGTAGATAGGAGGATTGTTACCCCATTCGCCACCACTTACATCCCTTTGCTCGTTTTTGTACAGGCCGGCTGGACTCACCCTTGGTAGATCGGCTGTACTCTGCAGAGGCCATTCTGAGGCTTCGTTTGGGGCCTTCTATATGTTCTATGACGCTAGGTCTCTCCCTATATCCCCTCCAGAGATGGGAACGTAGGTGTGCGTTGGGAGTAGGGCTAGGTGGACATGATAGGCTAGCGGACAAAAGACAATAAAGGGGTTAGGGAGGGACAATTTACAAATGGAAGCGGGAGAAATAGTTAAAAAATAAAGAAGGGGCTAAATTTTGGTTGTGTTTTTGTGCAATTAAAGCGGAGCGTGTTATGGGACAGAAGACGGGCAAAAAACGGCGAGTGTTAGAGTGGGGGGGAGACAGTTAGGCCTAGGGGGTTCCGAGGGGCTCCCTTCAGGTGAGCGGCCCGGGCACCACCGCACTTCCCTCCAGATTAAACCTGAAATGGAAACCACACCAAGAAGGCGGGCAGGCAAACTTATCACCTGCTGCCTGTTGTGCTGCCAGCTGGGGCGCCTGTTTCTTGGCATATGGCTTACCTTTGCCCATGCCTAGTATTGCCTGCCTCTGCCATGACCCCATGGCCTGCTTATCAGCCCTTGTTTGCGTTTTTGCCCCTGTGTCCATCCATCTGGTGTATGCGGCGCCCAGGGACCATTCCAATTTTGTGACGGACTGGCCCTGCAGGCAAGGCCCGTTTCACATCTCATGTCCATTTGTTTTTGCGGACCATCTCCATACCATTTCCCCTGCACCAAAGACTTTGCAACGACTTTTGCCTTTTCCCCTTTCCCCTTTCACCAGATTAAAAGTTTTCCCTGGGCCATGGTTAGGTATAAAATTGTACAGTTTAAGGTGTTAAGTTTTGAGTGAAAAATTGGTAAATACGTTGGAGAGCCCCGGCCTTGTTGTATACGTCTTTGTTTTAGCAGCCGGCAATTTTAGTTAAGTTAGGTCCGAATGAGTCTGTGGGAGATTTGTTTAGGTAGCTTTACGCAGCGGCCATTAGGCGTTATTTATTTTTGCGGGACCACATTTAAAGAAAATGTCGCACTCAGGATCTGAAGGAGTGTGTGTAAGAAACGTACTAGCGGTGAAAACTTACACATTGCTGGTCACACGAAAAATGTGTATCTATCTCGGGAACGAGTCTTGTAAAAAAGGGGTGATGGGGGGAAGTGTTACGGAATTTGGAATTCAACTCGCAACCCACAACCTACAGGTTCCTGATCAGTATTGTCAATAAGTGGCATGTTCCCGAGATTAGATCTCCTCTGTCTGCCAGTTGAGCCACGCTGCCCAGCCAGGAAATTGTGCGAGGGCACGAACGAAAATTTGAGGGCAAGGCCTATATTTATAATGGACACCAACACAGGCGACGGGAATCATGGTTTTTAGAACCGATAGTTTTAAAGTGTGAG
>CM068955.1:8466888-8480443 GCA_035128595.1 Eptatretus atami
CATTACACGAAGTGATGCACACTGGCAGATCCGTCGTATATGCGATCGCTTAACCATCTACTGCTCGCCACGGGAAAGCGATTAATGGACCGATCGAAAAACTAGCATCCATGCCATGCAGAACGATCAATCCCGTCGTATGCCGCTTCCAGTGGAGTAAATCACGGCGCGAAACGGTGTTAGCGGCGTATGACTGATATATAATATTGTAATAGTTGAGTACATCATTCAATGGCGGAAAGCAATTCGATCCAATGACTCTTCACATTCATAGACAAATATCATTAACTAGGACACATAATAACTATATACAATATGGATATATATATATACATATAATACAGGTCCTTAAAAAAATGACATCATTTTGTTCTAATAACTGCTAATTTCCGCCTCAAATGATCGCAAATTTTACAAAAATCCGTAAAAACTAACAGTGAATGTTAATTTTCTTTTTTTCAGGAAGAATGACGTACGGGTATATACACAAATGAAAAGGCATTTTGTGTGTTAGAATATACTCGAACACAGTCAAACAAGAGTGTGCAGCTTGCATTTGAGAAAATTCAATAAAAACGCACCAACTGGATAACAGATTTGGACATGACACAACAAATTCAAAGAGGAAGGCTGTCTGTGCAGGGCAAAGGGATCTGGACGAGCACCAGTACCGGAAGATATCGTCAATCAGGTTCGGGAAACATTTGTGCGAAGCCCCAGAAAGTCTGTAAGGGGTTTCGGCTCCAGATGAGCTGAAGAGTTGCTACTCACACAGGGAAACGGCATGCGGTAGCTTGCTTGAGTCGGACTCTTGGCTGTCAGACCTGTGGTATCTGTGATCTTGAACTCAATGTCCTCAACACTCCTAAGGCAAAACGCCAACTCTGATTTCAGCGACCAAAATTGAGCGGATTTCGGCGACCTACACATATGGAGCACAAAGCGGTTAGTCGCTTCGCTTTTCCCCCGTCTGTGGAAGCCATTATGACCGCCAGTACCGATGTACTGAGCTGACAGTTTTGGGAGACTAGGCACGGTCCTTCCGTCGCTCATTGACTAGTTCGGCACTATTTCCCTTGATGGATTGCATCCTTTCTGTGTTCGGCCTTTCACGAGCTCCATGGGATCGATGCTGATGAGATGTTACGCACAGGGAAAGATCTGGACAACTTCCAGGATCAGGAGCGCAGGCTCTTGCTCGCGCGAAGTCGTTTTCATTTGTGCGCAAATGCAGCCGTCTTGACTCCGACCTCGCACGCGTTGCCATTAGGTTTCTGCCGAATATCCTTCATCATTTTTGTGGCAGTCGGTTCTCCCCATGGTGGGTGATTAAAAGTCAGATTCGCCTAGAATGGTTCATGATTGATCTTGGCATTGTCATCAACTTCTCCACGCATAGATTGGGTTTCTTGAAAACTCTATCCTTCTCACTGACTATATCGAATGTCGTTCGGAACTTATTTCTGAAAATTCAATTACTATTTGGATACTTGTCGCTTTTATTCTCCGTTTTACTTCGATATGAACTGAAGATGGTGATAAAGTAAACAGTAATATTTGTGTATATGAATCTGATTAGTATATTTTATGATTGGGTTTTGGTTTTTGGGTGCGCGACTGCTCAGATGTCTTGATGGTGCACTACAGAAGTTGAAAACAACTGTTTAGTACTTTCTACATATGTAATTATATGTTCAATTGAATATATGATGATATTTTTATATATATTACTCTGCCTATATATATTGTGTGGTGTACCGCCGACTGGTGACGCTTTTGGTAATTCGCCGTCGCGCCCCGGACCGCCGTAATCCTGTCGCATATTTCGGAATCACGCCTGAAATCCCGCTTACGGGTGTCTTTTCAGAGCACCAACCTTGGCAATACCTACCGCGCTACAGTCGTGGTCGGAGTTACCTAATTATTCGCGGGCAGACTACCGAGGATGTCGATGTACTAACGGGACCTAGCGAAACGGCCGATATAGAGTCGCTCGTCAGATTTTGGAGCGGTGTTTATCGCCAGGCCGTTGGACCATAGCTTTGATCGGTGGTAACACAGGGTATTTTCCCGAAGCGCAATTTACGCGCTCATGTAAGGATAGAGGACGCAAGCGCGGTGAAGATCATTCCCACAAAAGTAATGTTATTTGTAAGTGGTCGTATGCAGTCAAATGAGCATGCGAGTCATACAGCACGTATGTATGTGGAATGCAACGTGGGGTAGCGGATTAAGCCGGCAACCAGACCGCGCCATACTATTGTTTTACTGTACACTACATAACCAGTAATATGATATTTCTTAGCGTAGATGTGCTGAGTCTCGCCAAACCCTTGTCTCTCAGAGGAATGATTAGATTCATCCCGGCGCAGGCTATTGAGGACAAGGTCGTTTTTCTGTTGATACCATGTGATCTTGTATCTTTAATGTTTCGCGGAGTGCATGGAAGTTACGCACGCGCGGCCTCACTGTCCCTCAGACCGCGCTCCTCACTACCACACCTTCGCGTACCTAGCTGCACAGACCGCATCTCTGTTATCGCGTCAAAGTCCTGTCTGCATGTGTCCGCTTGGCGCCTCGGTTGTCCTGAACCTTGCCGTGCGTGCGTTCTGCGCTCGATCGGCCTATGTCCGCTTCGCCTTCGCATGGAGGACTTCCCCGACACCCTTGCGTTGTTCGTCATTTCCGTCGTGTCTTTAGAGCTCGACGGATCACGTTGCGTCTCGGCGTTGCTCTGGTACGTTATGGTCGGGTGCGTTGCGATTTTGTTCTGCGCGTTCAACGCCGCAGTCTGCCGGTCCTGCAGCTTACTGTGCTCCAGGTTCGACCTGCGCTTCGTGACGCTGGGCTCACTGGGACTCGCGACGTTGCGCGGTCTCGCCGGTCGATGGACAGGTTTGAAGCGCCGATAACTGCTCGTTGGCATCCAGGCCTTCGTGGAGTCACGGGCGGGCGGGGTGTTTGTCGTGTGGTACTTCCCACTCTCTACCTTTCACCGAGTGGCTCAGGCGCTGTGTGCGTTTGAATTCGAGATCGTCGTTGAACGGCGAAGACTGACGACCCGCGCGATAAACGTTGCTCAGGGACTCCTACGGCTCCGCCGGCGCAGGTGTCTTCCCGCCGTCTTGCTCCAGTATTGCTGTTGGTAGTGGGTTCGTTCGTGGTCTGGCGAAAGGGGCGCGCAATGAGATTGTTAGGTGGAGGATGTTGGGTTCGCTTGTGGAGATGTTGTCCTTGAGGGGCGCATGATATATATGTGTGTGTTGGCGGGCTGTTGGGGTCCCTGGGAGCATGGGGGGGATGGTGGAGTTGGAGTCGCATGCGGTTGTGGTTCTTTAGTGATGGCTCTCTTGTCGAAGGGTATTCGGTTGTTCTAGCGATACGATAGCAAAAGAGGGATCTCACGGACACAGCATTGATCGCGCGCGTTCACGACGCGATTCCTTTGGCATGCCGGTGCGGGAAAATCTATACTGCACACCAATGCTTGATATAACTGGTGTGGAACTGGAAGTGGTAGTTTAGGTTTCCACACTTACTCCATCAGCTATGTCTAGATAGTATGATATTTTGTATGTAAGTATTACTTTTCTTTATATCTATTTTACTATATGCTTTGGTTATTTTGTGCTCTATAATTGATGTGTATGTATGGGTGTTATAGCTCAGTCATCGGTCTATGGTTAATAGTAGTATTGTATTATTGTTATAGGTTATTGCTGGTTGTAGCGTTATGTTTCTTATTGTATGTGTCTGCTATTCGTTATATTTTGTACATTATATTTTCTTATTTTTGTATGCTTATATTTCGTTTTTAACGGTTATTATTAGTGATAGCATTTTATTGATCTGTATTACTTGTTATCATATGTATTGTCTGTGTGTGATTTGTGTTGGATTAGCAGCACTGGATGTCACTTTTAATAAATTCGATTATTGACCTGCGCATAGTTGTTAATATTGATTTCTCTCTCAATCATACTCTTTGTCTATAGATCCTACAGGGGTTGTCATATCTAATTTATATTGGGCTTATAAAGTCTTACGCTCGTTGAATATGCCAGACAAGTGTTGTTCTAACGTAGGTGGTTGAACTGAACAAGTTGTAACCCGCGTCTCGTCGTCAATTACTCTGTTATCTTTCCTGATCTCTTCTTAAATCTGCTCCTAGCAGTCCAGTAAATCGATTCAGAGTGCAGAAACTAGAAACTCTGAGGATGGTTGTTAAATTTACCTTTCACGGAATTTAAGATCTGCAGCATAATCAAGGCCGCAAGGCGGCTCGGTCGGAAGTCGCACTTGGGCCGCGTTTACTATCGCTCCTATGATGGCTCCTGTAGTGTTGCAATCGATGCGATTCCACGTGCTGGGTAAAGCCTTGTATTGTGACTATTTGTGGCGGTCTGTGGCTTGATGTTAGGGTCTGGCTACTCCTCGTGCCGTACCCACTACCAATCATCTGGCTTGGTATATGAGGAGTCATGAGGTGCTTCGCTCATGCGGGGTGGTGTTTGGTCCTTGTTCTTCCGGGTTATCTCATGTATTTACGTAGCTACGGGTTTTAATGGAAATGGTCGTGTGTCATAGTGGGATCACAATACCAGTTGAGTTGTTTGGCATTGCCGGACACAGTTCAACAAAAGCAATGGTCCGTCGCGATCTATGTTGATAAAAAATGAATCTTGGTCACCAAAGTCCGTTATGGCTACGTATCTAAGATAGCCCAACAAGCATGATTGCACGCTGGGTTAAAATTGCGTGGCATTAGTTAAGATAGGGCTAACAGCTGATGTCAGTTATGCATACTTGATATCTGTTCTGATTAGCCTCTTATTGGGAAAAATAACACGAGAGATCTGGGCAAGGATAATTGGATCATTTAATGTTATAGCCGTTATGATAATCACTTACCATGTTTACTGGAGATTATGCAAGTTTTTTTGCTTATTAAACAGTCCACGGTATATAATGATCTAATACGTGCTTTTTATAGATTTCTTTTCTCTCGTAAAAGGTATTCTTCAAGTTGGACTGTTGTTTCACTTTTTTGCGATCTCTGTTTTCCCCTCTCCCCCGATTCAATGTTTAAGGTTTCATGTATAATTTTGCCTTAGTATTGTTGCGCGAGATTAGGGATACCGCGGGCGTGCGACGCACGTACATCGAATTTCGCTTACGTTTTCGCCATCGGCGGACTTCTGTCGGCCTCTCGAACAACGCGGGGCTGTCCGCGTGGGGTTTAACCAGCCCGACCTGCCAATTGCCCGCGCAGATAGGGTTGTTTCGCAACTCGACTACCTAAGTCCCCGTGTGGTAAACCGGCGGATCGTACTGCCAAGGTGACTCGGCGAGCGGTGGGAGGCCGTCCGTTTTCGGATAAAGCGCGCCCCGGTGTTATCGTCGACGATGACGGTTCAGGATTATTACCGGGATGTTGACCCTCGCCCTTTCCTGATGATGAGATGGAGGGTCAATAAAGAGAAGAGAGAAAGCAGACGCGAAACAGTCAAAGCAGCATTTTTTATCACCACCCAACACGCGCTCTATTAAGCCGACGTCAAAATGCCTACGTTAAAACAATTTGCACAAAGAGTAACGAAACGTGCGAGCTACAACCGAATCGCTTACCCCTGGCGACTACAATAATACTTGGCCAGATCGGTGCCACACGCGACTTTGCACAAACCCCAAGAAAGAAGAAGAGTCGGATTGCCATTTAGGTGGTATGGTCCTCTCGCGCGGTCCCCGTGGTCGCCGCCCCGACCTCTCTCGGCCGGCGACCCTCTCCGGCCGCCCGTTCGCGAGGTCCACTCGCAACGGGCCTCCGTTCCCGTCTGTCGTCGTGACAGGCGCTGCAAGCACGGCAACCTTTCTAGACCAACTTTCCACAAAAACCGCACAGCCAAGCGAGAGGAGAGCGCCCGCGTGTCGTCTTGTATGCGCGGCTCCGCCCTTCGCCCGCCCCATTCCGCTCACTTCTTCGAGGGGTCGAGGGCGTTCCTCACGCTTTACCTCCCGCTTGTCGGAGGCGGGGAGTCAGTTTTTGGGGGGCCGGATTTAGTTCCCCCCAAAAGAGCCCTTTTCATGATCTCTACTTTTGAACCTGCACGCCCCTTCTCCATCAGGCGGGGGTCAACGGAGAAACTTTGTTTGTTTGCTTTGTGTTGCGTTCGGAAGCGACTAGTGGCAGATGTGTGCGAGTGGTGAGTGGGTGTTGCCAGTTGGTTGGCCGCTGTTGGTGGCGGGTTTTTGAATGTTGGGTGTTTGAATAAAGATGAAAAAAAAGATGACTCAAAAGCTCGCAGCCGTGATCAATAATCCTTAAACGGGTTTGCTTATGACATGTATGGAGATCTCACTGCCCTTTATGGGTGTGGATTCAACAGCGTCTATATATATTAATATTATATTTTAAATTTATTTTTATCGTGGGACAGTATTACCACTGGCCTGGATTTTGCAGTTTTCCCCTTACAGATAGAGGTCTTTTTTTCATCCGGTCTTCACTGTGAAGCGGTATCTCAAACAAAATCCTGAAAATCCATTGTCTGATTTTTAATAACTATTTGCATTTTTTGCATGATAGTATTGATACCTCAACCAGTAAGAATTCCGGCTCCTCAAGACCTGTTGTTCTGTCTTTAAGACCTGCCATTCTCACATTACATGTTTTATGCACGTTTGAATCATTATCTGCTAAAGAAGTGTCCCACTCCAATCATTAGACTCCTATCACAGGCGACAGAGGCTGTTAGAACGACAATTGTTAGCTTGCAGGTGGTCGGGTACGGACATAGCAAGCCGCTTGGTGGAGGCAAACTGTTGGCATTTTCAAAATGGAGAGTTCATGTACCCGTCTCTCGTTTGGGGTCAATGCAAGATCTCACTCGTGGTAGCCTATATGATAAAGGAAGGTGAGGGGATCAGACGAACTACGGCAAAACGTGGTCAAGCTCACCACGCTCCAAGAAACATAGTACTCTCATAGCTGTCCAGGTTAATCCTTGCTGGAACAGGTTTCCTCCTGCTCAAGGCGCGCATGTCGGCAGTTGCAGTTTGAATTGCTCTCGCAATGAATCCGCAGGGGGTTATGGCGAGGTTATGTGGGTCTGTGAGACCAAATATGGCGGTTTTTTTTAAGACCCCGAACTCGGGTTTGGAGGAGAAGTGGTAACCACACATTCCACGTGACTGGAGGTTGGGATCAATCTTTGGGGTAGGAGGCGTGCACGCTGAGGGGATGATGGGCTTGTATGCCGGATCTTGGGCCAACATCCTTCCTCAACAGGCTTGTAGATGGGCATGGCTGGGGTTTCCAGATGCCGACCGACCAACAGGGCAATAAGGGGTGGTCGTGAGAGATCTCCCCGGTCTGGGTGCTGCCAGTCTCCGACTAACCATAGAAATTCTTGGCGGGGCTGAAGTCTGTGTGGACAGCGAAGCCGAGACCTGAAATTGAGAGATTGGTATTGGAGGAGTGGGCCAAATCCTGTGCGTCTGGGCACCTGGTAAAAGAACTTAAGGAATTTGACTCTGTAATTGCAAAAGGTTTCCTTGTACATTTAGTTCTGTTTTTTGTGTATCCATATTATTTAATGCAATAAATGTGCATTTTATTTAAAATCATCAATGTGTTTTCAGGTTTTTGTTTTAGTTCCGTCATTCACCTTTAGTGTTACTATGATAAATTACAGCCTTGTGTTCCTAAAGTGGGTAAACTTCGATCGGCGTGTTTCATACTTGTTTCCTGTGTGTATATAATATTATTTAATTATTATTATTTAGCGTATGATTATATATTTATTATTATATGGCTCCTATGTTATGTTGCTGAATATTGATATGTATGTGTAATTAATTGTCCATTTATTTATATAATGTTTATGTTGTACATTATATGTGTATGTATTGTTTATATATTACATATGTAGGTATATTGTATGGTTGCCTTGTGTATTTATATATGAGTGGTGCGGTAGGGGCGGCCGGGAGTGGTGCGTGGCGTAGGTTGGTGCAGTATGGCGCTTGTTCCTTTAGCTCTCGCGTAAGACGCTGGTTGGCGCTTGTTTCAACTTAGCGGCACGTTCATAAATTAGCGCTATTGGGCAGTCGTGGATATAGTCACCCAGGTCTTGGCTTCATATCAACGGAGAGATTTGACGCCTCTCTCTCTCGCCACGCTTTCACCTTCCGTCCCCCTCTCGGCCCTTCTCTCTCCTGTCTCCTCTTTGATTGAGTGGCCCTTTCCTCCCCTCTCTCCCCTTCCTCCTTCTCTTCCCCTCCTCTTCGCCTTCTCTAAATGTATTACAATGTTACAGCAGAACAACATTTTTAAGTTTCAGTGAAGACAGCTTTCACTTGGGAAAGTCTTTCTTGGGATTCTTGGTGTTAATTCTAATTTGACTTATTAATTGGGAACCTTTTCAATGGGAAATGGGAACAGCTAACGATGGCGTTATCACTGAGATTAGTCCAGCGTCCATGTGTATACAATCGAGAAGGAGAAGAGAAATCTGTACGTTCAATCGTGCAATAATAATAATATTATTTGTGACGTCATAGACGTATGGCTTGTTTGTAGTAATGGCTAATTGAGCGCTGTTTTTTTTTATGTATTGAGCTATAGTCCCCAGCGCTCGTTGTGACTCTAACCAAGAGAGAAGAATTGTGGTCTGTGCAAAAACATATATCTCTAATGCTATTTGTTCTTGCGTGTCTGTATTGGTTGAAGTTTTGGTCTATTGGTTGAGACATTATAGTGTTATGGTGAGAATTGGTCATTTGGTTAGTTTTGTTTTTCTAGACAGCCCTTTTGTTTTTTTTTATTTGTTTTTTTTTGGAGTTCTGTGGGAAATGGCGCCCGTTGATAAAGTTGGAACCCGAGCTGCGTATTACCTTTCCTCTGACAAGCATGAAATGCGTACTTGGACCGCTTGTGCTTCTACACTTGGAGCAATCGTGAGGTCCTGCAATTTCTGGCAGTTTCATTCGTGGAGATGCTTGGTTGTTGCTCGAGACCGCTTTTAGTGGTCGGAGGGAAAATACGGATTGCTGGATTTGAGTCGTTAG
The DNA here is from genome assembly GCA_035128595.1 of Eptatretus atami. Taxonomy (NCBI): domain Eukaryota; kingdom Metazoa; phylum Chordata; class Myxini; order Myxiniformes; family Myxinidae; genus Eptatretus; species Eptatretus atami. Next base: position 8,475,958 of record CM068955.1, read on the forward strand.
GTGCGGGCTGTGGTGAGTGCCAATAGCGTGACGTGCAGTTGTGACCTTGTTCTCGTCTGTACCGAGTGGTTGGGATTGTTTCCCCTTAGTCGGCCCGTTGTAGATGCCCGTTTGGGCGAACGTTTTAGCAGGTCCTCCGGTTATGTGCTCAATTATCACGAAAAGGAGATTGTGATGCCCCCACTCCTTCCCTCTCTTCTCTTCCTTCTCTCCTTCTTTCCCCTCTTTTTCGCCCCCTCTCCTATGTTAATGTTTCACAATGTTACCAGCAACCTTTACTTTGCTCAACTTGGCGAAGCTTTTTCAATTGGGACGTGTTTCTCTTGGTGTGATTGGGATAATTTATTTGAAACAATATTCCTTGGGAAAAGTTCACTTGGGACACTTGGCAGCTGACGTAAGCGATTCAACTTGAAGGAATACTGGTTCCAGCGTCTTGTGAGTTTCAGCGAGGGAAGATTGTTTTTTTTTTTTGCTCAATCGGCAAAACCCGAATTATAATATAATTAATGTGAGTATTCGTGCTTTGCACGTGTTGTCATTGGTTGACAGTAATGGCGTATTGGACCGCTTGTCGATTATTCTCCTGAAAGGAATTCTTAGGTCGGTCGTTGTGACGTCTCGTGCAAAAAACAAAATAATAAACTTATGTGACGTAGTCGAGAGTAATGCACCTGTTGTCGTGTTGAAGCTATTCTTTTGGTTGCAGACGAATATATAGGTCGTTATTGTTGAGACATTGTCTGTCACGTTCTTCTTTTTTCTCATATTGTGCTTTTTTTTTTGCGTTTCTTTTCTGAGAGTATCTTTGGGAAAAATGGCCATGATTGAGTTCAGCTGCGTATTAACTTTTGCATGAAAAGCCCCAATAATGCCCGTACTGGGACCGTGTCGTATTCACCTTGAAGCCTGGGTCCTGGATTTGGAGTTTAGTAGGGACGGTGGTCTGAGAACGCGGTGAGGACAGAAACGATTGTGGCTTAGTAGTTTATTTTGTATTTATTATTAGTCTTTCTTTGATATTGTTATGTGTACTTTGTTGGTTATTTATTTGAGGTTGTTTGGTTTCTGTATTTTTTATAATTATTTTCTCTTTTATTATGTATATCATGTAGTTTTATTTCCAATCATCTTATATATGGTTTTATTTATGTGCTTGCATGGTCTGTGGTACATTGCTCTCCAGGGCCAAACCGTTTGGGAAAAGTGGATGCCCCATTGTTTCTGTCACTGATGCTTATGTCGTTAATCCTATTGTTTTAGGTTGGCCCGGTCTCTCAAGTTACCTGATATACTCACATGTCTATACGTTGAATTCGAGAGTGTGGGCTATCCAGTTTTAGTGGTGTCGGTTGAAAGCGTGTATTTTCTTTGGATAAGGCAGAATTTTTCTTGCGGAAAGAGTTTTAGGGTCCGTTTTGTATTCGGAAGAGGTTCGTAGAGAAGCAGTTGTAAGGAATCTTTACTTGTTTTTTTTCGAACTTTTGAAATTCACCTTTACCTGTGAAAACTATTCTTACTCTCGGATCCTTCAGATGCACAAAAATTTCTTGCGTTGGTTAAATGAGAATGGAATGCGACATCGCTTATTCGTCGCGTCTCACGCGGGAGTGTTTTGTTTGCTTAGCGCCAGAGGGAGACCGCTGGCTGGGGGCAATGATTGTGCGACGCTTGAAGTTGCTGACCTTCTTAATATATGGGGAGTTTGCAGGACCGGAAGATTTTTCTATGTGGCGTTATTGCGTCGACGACGTGATGATTGTTACTGATGAGCTCCGGTTTTGCCGTGTGATTTTTTTTTTGTCCCGTTTTGATCTGTTTTCTGCGTAGATGTCATATTCCCAATTAGGATTTGGAATATTAGCCTTGGATTGGTGGCTTTTCCGGCATGTAGGGTTGCCTTTTTTATTTTTTGTTGTGGGCACGGGCAAATGAGGGCTGGTGGAAGTTAAGTTAGTTTGAAACTGAAGAGCCTACTGATAGCACTTTCATTCCGAGTGAGACCTCGGAGCTCGATGCTATTTATTTGATTTTTTACATTTCATCTAATGTGACTTTGTGACCTTGCTTGGGCGTGCAAATCGAGCTCCGTGGGCTATGCAGTGCTTGGGTACCTCGCCATGCCGATCGGAAAACCCCCTCTGAGATGTAACTGAATTGGACCCTAGAACTTTTTTGGGCGGGCTCCCCCTAATGGGGGCAGCACGCTTTAGGAAAACGGCTGTTGCTCAAGCTCGCTATAATTGTTAGATTGGATCCCAGGAGTTGTCGGCATGCGAAAACACTTATTGACTATAGTCGTCTGTGATACTGACCAATGTGTTTCTATGTGTAGTATTATGATTGGGGTAGGCGCGTGTTCAGTCGATTTTTTTGTTATTTTTTTGATTTGTTCTTTTCGTTTTTCGGTCGATTGTTTGTTTTCTGTCTGTTCTGTCTGTCTGTGTTGTTTGTTCGGTCCCAGTGCTCCTTATTACGTCCGGTTTTCGATGAACTTGGTGGGTAGGTTCTACAGACTGTTTGTGAAATGAGACCGATGTATGGCCACCGTTTGCTAGCGGGGACTTTATTTTTTTGAAAGTCTAGAATAATTATTTTTTCGAAAGCAAATCGGGCACGGGCGACGGTCAGTTAATTCTCAATTTGTCAAAAAATGGTCAGACGTGGATCCTATGAAAACTGTCGAGAGTAGACTTTGAATGAACCTGGTTCGAAACAATACGAAGTTCGTTATATCTAGAGTGAGTAGAGGTATACTGCAATGTTATGAAGGGTTTGGTTGGTCTGTTATGTGTGAGCACCGTTTCGGACCGTCCGTGCCTGACGGCGAACCTCTAGTAATGGGGGCTATACCTCTCGAAATAAAAAATTTGCAGATTTAACCCTTGAAAGCTGATCCTGATTTTTATTGTGCTTATCCTCGGTTTCATTACATCGCGGGCCATTTCCTCTTCTACCCCGTCAGGTCTATTGGTAGGCGATCAGCGAATTTACCATGTCCGTCTACCGGCTTGCTATTATAGTTTTTTAATATATGTATATTGTTATGTATATGTATATATATATGATTATGTATTATATGCTATTGTATGTATTCCATGTAATCTTGTTTATTCGATATAGTGATATGTTAAACGTACGTGCTGTGTTATGTATGTTATTATCATATTATTTTTATATTATATTATATATGTTGTTTTCTCGGTGTCCCTAAAAAAATACTCATTTGAACGTGATATTAATAAGTAATGTCCCAGGCAAACGAAAGTAAATAAGGGCCTTATGTTGACAATAAGATTTATTTATCAAATCTAAAGAGATTCAGAGGGATGTGTTTGTTACCTTTTTCAAACTTCCACGACGTTCAATATGCGGCACGCTGTGACAGACACGTTCAAGTTTCGGGGTGGGTTTTTTTCCCAGGGGGGCCTCCTGCACATTGCTGTAATTGTCTGCGTAAACATTCTCAGCCCTCCGTGATTTATGCTTAGTTTCTTCGTTGTAGGAAGAGGGGGATTAGACATCTTTACATCAGCCCCTGAGAATCAAGGAAATGTGTCAAGGCCCGTCAGAAGGTTTTTCTTGACTAGAGAGAAGACAGAGAAGGAGAGGAAAACACACGGAGCTCTCTTAGAGGCTTCGCAACGCCCGGTTAAAATACAGGTGACTTCAGTAGCGTACCTGGTGGCATTTTCGAACAGACATTGTCTTATCCTGCAAGCCAATCCATCTTCTGGTATTCTCATCGAGATAAGTGCCATGTCAGGCATGAGGTGGAGCCATCCTGTGGAAAAAGAAAGAGTGTTCATGTTTAGCACTCGAGCTCACAAATACAGTCTGAAGCATATAGAAGATAACATCGTCTCCGGCCGTTTTCCTAAAGAAAACGGTTATAGCGATTCTTGGGATTGCGCAGACACGTTCATTCGGAAGTCCCTCATGTGCTCAACTTGTGGCGGGGATGTTCTTTCCCCAAATGCGACATTGTTGGCTTGTTGACTTGCCACTCGTATGAAATGTACCTCATCACTGAACGAGAGCTTTTCGACTCTCATCTTCAATTTCTTTGTAGTTGACACAGTATTGTTGCGCTTCCCTGTCATCCGGTTTAGGCCTTGAGAGTGCAGCTATGGGTGCTTCGCAGCGTTTCCTTACTACACGCCAAGTGTTCGTCGGGAATCTGGGTTTCATAATGCTCTTCTTACAGACTTTGGGGCTTCGCACAATGTTTCACGAACTGATTGGCGCTAATCTTCCGGCTTAGGTGGTGTCTAGTCCTTTCCCGCCAACAGCCTTCCGCTTTGAATTTTTTAGTGTCATGGTCAAACTCCCTGTTTTCCAGTTGCGAGGCATTGTTTTATTGTATTTTCTCGAAATGCCGCTGCACACTCTTGCTTTGGACTGGTTAGGTGTTGTGAGAATTTCAACACACAAATGCTACACGCCAAAGTGTCGTAGAGATCTGGGTTTCATAGAAATCTGTTTC
>CM068955.1:8517000-8532788 GCA_035128595.1 Eptatretus atami
CATCAAATTCTTATTAACATTAATACGAGCTTGTGATTTCTTCTTCAGTAATACTTGACTCGTCTGCGTTTCATTACGTTTGCGTTGACGTTCTTCATCAACATTGCAAAACCGAATGATAAAATCTTCACTCATACCACTAGCATGTTTAATAATTAATGTCTTCGTTCCTTCTGGGTATTTAGTTTCTAGATTATCCAGCCACATTTCTTAACTCCTCTTAAATGTGAATATTTTTGTTGTACGAAGAAACCTTCCTCAAATATTCTGCACCTTCATTCTCCTCAATCGCATATGTTCCTGCCACTGAAATATCAGTGTAATAATCTTTACACTTCTACTCTCTCAAGGCTTTATTGTCTCTGGTTGTTGTTAGATACAATGAGTATCAGTGGTGTTTTCTTCTAACAATTATAAAATATTCTCATTTGTACTATACTAAGAACCCTTGATTTATGAAGTTTTTTTCCAGAAGCAATCTTACCACACAAATTTATAATAATGTTTGTCAATTTATATTTAATTGAAAGAATAAATATGATATCCTATAATTTCTCATCTTGGTTTCCATAACAAAATATTTATATTTTTCAGTCGTGTGGTCTTCATATAATCCCCAATTCCTTCTTTTACTCATTAATGTGGAACAATTTTCTCCAAAAATTGTTTATATTGTTGTGCAAATGGCCCTTGGTGTGTTATTAATATAGGATTAGTCCAGATCCCCCTATTAAATGCATGTGTCGGAGGCGTGTTTTTTGTCGTGCAGTGGTGGGTGGTAGACCGAGAGTTTCTTCTTCTTCCTTCGAAACGAGTCTCCGCCCAGTGGCCTGGGAGGCCGGGAAAGCGAAGGTGGGAAACTGGGAGAACGCCGAGGTGGTGTGATCGGCTTTTGTGAGGAGCGAGCCCAACGAAGGCAGGGAAGGGATTGCATTGAGGTCCTTGTCTGCCATCTCTGCTGAGGGAGTAACTGAACCTGAGGGGAGAGTCGGTGATCTGCCAAGGGAAGTAACTGAGCCTGAAGTGTTCGAGTGAGGAATTCGCTGTATGAAACGATGAGTGGGAGGCTGTAATCTGCCGTCCAGAGGAACTGGCTGCTGTGTGAGTCAGCGATTGACTTTATGAGGTCATCGACAGGTTCAACCTGCGTCTAACCACGGAGCTCCGTACTTACTCAACTCGATGGCTCGACAGCCTTCGTTGCCCAAACACCCCGATTTGGCCTAACCTGGTGAACAAGGGCCAGGCCATGGACTTGTGAAAAGCGCAGCTGGAGCATACCAATCGAAATCTTTCAATCTTGGGCAAATCGACCTCCGCGGGGTCTGGACATGCCGAGGCTGCGTGCGGCAAGCGGTGCCGGGAAGGAAAGAAAAAAAGATGCCGCCGCCCCCCGCGGCGTGCTTGAACCCGTTGACCTCCGGCTTGTCACGAGATTGCATTCGTCCTCGACACTTTTCCTCTCGTCATGAAGCATGCACCCAAGTACTCGTGTCCTTGTCTGCATGTTGTCTAAGGTTTATCTCACTAGGGGTTCCTTTCGAAACCCATAGCTCCCTAGTTAAAGAACCGGGTTATAGATTAATTTATAACATTGTTGTGAATCTTTGCTTTATGTTGTGTTCCCAATAACATCTGGCTGAGTTATAACGAGATTGCCCGCTTGAATAAGTTCGGTCTCTGACAAATCCAGTCTATAACAGGAGGTCTATTCCCACAGGTGTATTGTGCTGAATCAACATTTGACCCTCAAACTTGGGTTCCGATCCTTATATGTATTGAATTTTAACTTGAATAAAGTATTGCATTGTTTCTGATGAACGACGAGGAAGTTGAAAAGTTAAATTACAAGAAGAATGTCTCCCTCTTGTGTAGTAAGCTGTCCATTAACCGTTTGAGTTTTCTCTCATCAAAGATAGAGGTTCTTTTTTGACTTATGCAAATCTTGAGGAGACGTATATGATCGTATTATCACTAAGAATACAAGTTATTGGTTTTGGTTTCTTTTTACATCCTGTGTATGTCATAATCATTGTTTGTTTTGAAAAACCAGTAATTAAAACCTTGAAGTTGATACTGAGGTTGAAAAAATTATTGAAGGAGCAGTTTTTTTTTTTTTTTTCAATAGCCATTTAACCAACTAGCCAACTTCATGAATTTGGAAAACAGGTTATTTAATTTTATTATTGGCTTTTTTTTAGAAACTTATTTGTGCAAAATGTTGATATTCTGAAAATGAATAGAGAGCAATCCTTGAACATTTTTTTTTTTTGGTTTTAAACAGCTTTAGTTTTCATGCAATACTGTAGACATAGAAGTATCTACAAAACAGGGCATTCACAGAATGAATTCAGATCACTATGTAAATCCTGTTGCACAACTGAAAGTACATAAATCCAATAATTTTATTGACAAAAACATTACATTTCTCACATAGGAAGGGGGTGAAAAAGCTAATGACAATGCCTGCAACTGTTGCCATGAATCAAAACAATCTAGGTCAGGGGAAACATAACTGACGAACCAATTCAACTATGTAAAAATTAAATTATAAAGTACATGAAATCACCTTACTTTTTTTTTCCTTATTAGGAGAATTTTGAAATAATTATAGTACATCTTTTCTCTCCAGGAATGGGGTGTTATCATGAACAATGGCAGCCAGTGCTCATGCTCAGAGAAATGCTAGATAACCATTTCAATAGTTTCCCAGCCAGTTAGTGAGTGTGTTTCCATTGAATTCATGGCATGTGCAAATCAAAAAAGGACATGCTAAGCAGGTCAGGGTTAGATAGAGAAGGTATGATCCTTGGCACGGAAAACAAGTTGGGGGCTCATCGCAGCACGTTTGGATTCACCAAGAGCTGTGCACAATTCAATGGAGTGCAGGAGGATCGCCGTGTGGACCCTTCCTCCAGGCCTGCCTGGCACCACATGACACAACAAGGGTTGAACTTGTCCAACCTTCTCCTTCATGGGTTTTTTGTTTTTTTTTTCTTATCTCTCAGGAAGGGGGTATTAGGTCAATCACCCACAGCTTCATGAGATGAAATCATAAATTGCATGGTTGAACTGCTCTCAACACTCCAAAACAAAATCAAGGTTAAACATCATGGGCTTCATGTATTTCAACAAACACTGACAAAGGTTCTTTCAGAAGAGTTCAACTTGCATTATATGTTATATCATATTTATCCCTTTCCTTGTTTTTTTTTTTTTTCCCCCATAAATGACATGCTAAAATATACAGAAATCTCAATTGTATGTACACTCAAAACATTCAATCACCTGCACAATAACTATGAAAGTTAGCTCCTTGTTTTGATTTTGCAGTTACCACATTTTAACATTCATATCTGCTCAACAATTCAGTTTCATTCAAGAGCAACTGCCATTATTTATTTCCAGCTAACTTCACATTCCATACTGATGAAAGATGGTCAAGTCAGTGTTAGAAATACAAGAAGTACCAATTAATCGGAAGACAGATATCAGGTAATATTTAAATTGGCTTGTAGCATCATTGCACTCTTTTCAATAATATAATTCTTGTTTGTCTTTCTACAAATTGTAAAGGCATTTTACTTCAATTACAGTCAGGCCAGTACCAGCTATAATCAGTGAGAGCAATACATGGTACAATTGCTGTTGTTCTCACCACTCTTCCAGTCATTCTGGTTATGTAAATACCATGCTGTTTTGCCTTACAATTCCTAATATGTAATGATGACCAATCAATTCAATATTATTATCTTGATTAATTCTCAGTAACTTTTCCCTATCCTCAATGAACAGATCAAACAAGGTCCAAAGGTACAGTGGTTGACAAGTTATTAATAACCTTACTGTGATATAACCATCATTACTTTGTCACTTGTATGATCAAAAGAAACATGATGGTCATTGTCAATGTTTTTTTTATTTTTTTTTAATATGAGCTTAGTCAAAGTAATTACCAGTTACCATACACAACCATCCAGTAAAAATGTGAAAAATCACTTTTCTGATTAGTATCACATCGCACTGTTATATAATTGACTATTCTGTCACACTTATGGCTATAAATAGAAATTTGTCCAATGTCACAACTCTTCCCATCATGCATGCCAATTCACTGCGACAATTTAAATTTTATCACTGCAAAATTGTTTCATCATTCTTCACCTCGACTTTACTGCCCCAGCCGCACTGATACGAAGTATTCACTTCTTGCTACAATTTAAAGCTAAGTTACACATTCTTACATTAAATTAACAAGAGTAGCATGGCTGATATTTCAGATAAATTGTTCAAAATTTGAGCAATTGGTTTGCTATGCTGCAGCACTACAAGGTGGAAGTCTTTTTTCAGGCTCTCAGCACCACATGCAGATCAGATACGAATACAAGAGTTCTTGTTGAAACTCAACTTGTGTTCTTCACACAAAATTCAAACTTTCCAATCACATTGCATTCACAAATCCATCCAAAGATGTAACACCTCCACACAATACCATGCAACAATTTCACAGCAAGCAAACTTCCAGTGAGTTACAATGAACAAACAGGTAACTCAGTCTCAGCATGACGCTGTTCAATTCTATTACTTGCAAACCTCCAGAGACTGCGAGTGAACACAGCCTTTCTGGATCGGGTCTGCACTCCCATCTCCTATTTAAGTGCTCCTCGTTGATCCTCTTCATTTTCCTCAGGAAAAGGCAATTCCAAACAGCATTTCCCATCTTTCAAACCCCACATCACAAATACTAAGAGTATGCACTTCAATAAAGCAACTCTACAGCACTTATCGTTCGAACCACAAACCTCAATACACAGCGAGGTGGGACTCCAACTCCCTGTGCAGAGATCCCTGATCTCTATTCAGGCCTATCAATAAAATTATCTGACATACTTTCCTTTGTTCAAAAGACAAAACCTCTCTGCTCCCATACTCAAGAGCTGCCTCCAGGAATTTAGTACATCGTCTCAGGCACAAATTGATGTAAATCCGTTACTCAAATGAAAGCCACAATTAATTCACTATCCACAACGTAAAGTACATTAAAATCAGATAATTTATTAACATAGAACTATGGAGTTCAAAACACTGAGATGTAAGCATCCACAATGATTTGCACTAAACTAAGATTACATTTCCTGACATTTATATGTTCTTATGTGGGGGGGGGGGGCTGAGATAAGCCTTTGGGAAAAGAACTCCAATTGCAATAAGTGTGTACAAGGTTAAAAGCAAATGATGTAATCATGGCTGTTGCATAACTGATATCCAATTTGACTTATAGCATAAAAATTAAATTTTAAAAAGCACCAACAATTATAATTATTTTCTCCACACAAATCATCAGTTTTTTTTTTTTTGTTTCACAACCCAGAGTTTTCTTCGGATCTTCGTGAAACTTGCCATGTATATGCAGAAAGCCCACGCAGCAGGCAGTAACCATCTCTGATTTTTGGAAATTCTTCCTAGAAAAAAAGTTGACGTCATAATATCTCCGAAACTAGGCAAGCTGTTTGAAATTTTATTTGCGGGATCAAGCCAGCATTAGCACAGATAATTATTTATCGCAAACCTGATACATCATTAAGAGGACAAGGATCTTAGCTCATTTGAACTTGTTGGTGTAAATCTAAAAAATCATATTCTTTTTTTTTTTTTTACATTTTTTATTTATTACATTAATTAGAAGATAATCACAGGTATTCTGTGTTTAATCCCACTCTATCACATGCTGGAGAATCAGGGAATTCAACGGGGCTCAAAATCTAGCATATTTATAAAGTAAAACTTTACTCAAACTAAAATTCATCTTCAGTACTTTCATAACTAACGTTTGAACACAGTCTCAGAATCATAACCGTCTCTGTTCCAACAGAGATACTATCATCATCTTCAGTTGATTAATGACTCGTATTTAGTATGTAGAAAAATAACATTACATCTATATCGTATATACATTTTTTTTATATATTAAGGTAATTTAAAATGATCTTTAACTACGATTGAACGAAATGTCATTTCTCCTTGCATATTACAGATGGTTCTTATCTTTCTAAAGCTTCATCCATAAGGTTTTTCTAGTTTTGAATGTATTACCAGAAGGAGAGGAGAAACTTTTGTTGGAAAATCTTTAATTGATGTTCTTCCACTGAAAGAAATTGAAAAACTCATTTTATTCAATTTTACATCTTTTGTGTCTTAATACATTTATATTATGAAGTGAAAAAAAGTTGGAGAATAAAATGGTTTTAAGCACGATTCACCTTTGAATTAAACAAAATTTTATTTTAAGCAAAGTTATATTATATAATGTGGTGAATACAACATACTGCGGTTTGTAATCACGAATAGAAATATTATAAAAACACCTTCAAACCAAAAACAAAACATTGAGATAGATGTAAAAATATATTCTTTAAAAAAAAATTATATGAAACAACTTCAATCACACAAACACAACAATGAAGAGAGGGAAGCTAAATTTTCCATTGAAAACACTGATGGGGCATTTAAAGGACATATAAAAAGATTGTTTCGCTTTCAAGACCCTGGACCATCTTCAATCATGGAAGCTGTTGATGTGAGTAGAGGATATAAATGGGGAAAAAGGTGAAAACCCCAAAACAGGAGACAGATTCCTCCCCCTCCCATACAAACAAATGTTAAACTGAGACTTACTGATTAAAGCACTTCATTCCATTCAAAGAGTAATCCAATGAATATTTGTTCATGTTCTTCTCCAGGTAATAAATTAATTTCCTGTTAAATTCACTTTATCTCTTCAAGCACAAAGAAAAGGGCTGTTTGGGTGAGTTTCAATAAAATGGGAAGTATTAAGTGTCCATGTCAGATAGTTATACAACACTAACAGAACAAAGTTTAGTAAAAAACAGCTTTTAAATGTCGGTTTTCTCAAAATCATTTAAAGCATTTTCATTTTAAAACGAGTCAGACTGCTTGAAGAACGTCTCACCCGAACAAAGTCATTTCCCATGTGGAAACACATCCTGGAAAAACCATTGTTGTTGAAATCTCCCATTAAATCATCAACTTGCTTATTAAACCAAGCTGTGTGCTGAGCATGTTTTATTACGACAACCTTACGGATCAATCATTTTCACAAGATGAGGTGAGATTCCCAACCCAATTTATTATTTAAAACAGAATTAAATCACTATACAACCAATAATTATTGTATGTCTTTTTAATAACAGATATGGAGAATGAATTATCTGATTTCATGAGTGGATAAAAATGAACGACTCTTGGAGATTTATTCGTTTCAAAATCAACTGAATGATACCATTGTCGACTGGAAAGAATTACTCTCACATAATCTAACATGGAATTAACAGTCTCTTTCTGTTCTCCTTCTACACAACCTTTTATTGACAGGTGGTAATTTTTGAATACCTGTTTTTTATTTTCAGAATTAAAACTGAATCATGCATGAGCTGTGAAAAGAATGAATTTCACAACATTGAAATGACATGGGGTGATTCATTTCCTATTTGTTCCAGTTTAAATGACTATCTTCTGGAGGTAAATTTATATTTATTGTTTTAATCACATCATGCAATTATCTTCATATACATAAATTGTTCTTCACTCTTTGCTTTGAACAGAACAAGTTGATCGAGTTCAAAAACAAACCATCAGACTGCTGCAAAAGAAGATTTAGTTCAATTATAAATGCTTTCCTTATAATTATCTGATTTTGAATTACAAGAATAAAGGGAGGGGGGTAGGTGGTGTTTGGGGGCTCATAGCATCAAACCACCACTCCCCTCCCCTCATGGGTGGAGGTTGTTTATAGCAATATTGGGGAGAAATGTTTTAAATTAACAAATCACTAATTATGTGCATATGATGAATGTGGTTTCTGTGGGTAGAGTCAAAAAATATCAATCAATTTTTGTCTTTTTATTTGTAATTCCTATGAATAAAATCTCTTCCCCTTGAAATCATATACCTTACAAGTCCAAGGAACTGTATCTATCACATCAATGATTTTAAAAAGCTCATTTGTCCATCGTTTAGTGTAACCTTTTCAAAAATGAGATTTCCACCTATATATTCTGACATTAATCTCTTTTTCATATTCTAATTTTTGTAAATGTTTCTTGATGGTTTGGTATTCGTTGAGGTGTGAGTCATATGATTATACTTATCTACAATATCCCTGAATAAAAGATGACCATTGTTGAAGAACAGAATTGAGTGAATTTTTTTGTTATAGTCTCTCTTTTAAAGTGCGATAGAAGCACTCAATAACAACCGCTTTTCCTTCATTAAAAGTACTGTATAATGTAATGCTATTATTTTTTTTAGAAAATTCATAAATGCCTTGTTATAGAACTCTGTACCCTCATCAGTCCCCAATTTTTTCAGTTTTCTTTTGCTTTTATTAATATCTGTTAAAACACTAACATAAGAGTATTACCTGTTTTGTTTTTGATTTATAAATAATAGAACAAAGCAATAACAAAACAGAGTGGAGATATAATCAGCCTTTGTATTTAAATGGGAAAAATAAAGAATGTGAGAAATATCAAATAAGTTAAGAGGATGTAAAGAAAAAAAAAAAATTAATATCCTTGAATGGACTGAAAACTTGATGCTTATTAACTGAACAATGGAAAAACAATTTACTGCAATCTCAAAATGATATGTGGCTCAGGAGGTGGTCAAAACAAGAGCATTGAGAGAAGTTTAATCATTTTCTGCTCAACAAAGACATTTAAACCAAGAACTAAGTTCTAAAATAATCTTTGTGAATATACTCGATGGTGATGAATGCAATAAGAAATTAATTTATTCCCAAGTAGATCATGAACACATATTCATTGGATCACTCTTTGAATGGAATGAAAATATGGTACAGGGTCAGTCGGCCGCCAACCGACCGCTCTGAATGGAGCCACAAGTCGAGTCGGCCCGACTGATCGCCCGGATAAGTCCGAGTCGACGGGTCCTGTACAAGAACCAAAATACCCCAATGGGCAGATCACGTGGGTAGGGTCAATTGCCAATCTTCAATGTACCTAAATACCCACGTGATCCATACCGGGGTATTCCACACTCGTACAGAACAAACCGCCGAGGCGAGCCTGTCCCTTGTGCGATTCCGAGCGGCAATATCGCCGAGAACAGTCGGTCCAAATGTCCCCCTTTTACAGCAACCAACAGCTTTCTAACTCCAACACAAAATGCTCAGTCAATGAAAGAATCGACGCGACGAGCTGAAAACATTTAACAATTGGGGTATTTATTAATAATAATGGGGAACTAGGGAAGCACGTAAGAGCAGAACTATACGATTTTACAAAATGCGATGAAAACATTTACAGCAACACATCACTTAACAATTCCCTACTTATTAGACGGGCCCACGTACGTACACACACACACACACACACACACACACACCCCCACCACCCAAGAAATGGTGGCAGAGGCCTTTAATAACTAGCTCGAGCTCAGAGGAAAGGTGAGCTGAAACCCAGAGCCTATCTCGAACCTCTCCACCTCGTGTGGTCTTCAAGTTGTTCGGACCTGGGCTCCAACGAGGGCGAGCTGGATCCAATCGCCGTGAGCCGCGAATCCTCCTGCGCTTCTCAACACGTGCTGGTGAGACGATCCTTCCCGTCGATGCGTCTCTTCCCCGAGAACCACCTCCAAGAAGAGGCCAATGAGTCACACCAACCGGGAACCAAAATGGAGAACAAAGAGCTCCACGAACCAAGAAAAAGCCATCATTCGCAGCTCGAGCAGAGCAACCAGCTCAACTTTCTTCAAAACGAAGAAGCTCTGTTGAACAACTCCTCTGCCGAAGCAAAAGCTTACTACTACTCAAGAACAAAAGGATCTTATCCTTCTCCACCCCCGCCATGACTCATGCCCTCATGATCCATCCCCCGCTCAACCACGAGTGGGAGGGAGTTGTTGACGTCACGGCAGGGTTCTTCTTCCTCTTCGCAAGAAGAGGGGGAGGGACGTCTCCATTGTTCGCTCCCTAACTATGAAATCGATCCGCAGCGCAGCACATCGAATCGAATCGATTTCTGAACATTTAAAACAATGGAAGGTGAGCTATTAGGGAACAAGCACTTATCAAAATAGCTGACTAAAGGAACCTGAATGTTGTGTGCAATCGAATTCCCAAATTCGTAACAATATAAAAGGAAAAAAGTGCTTTCATCAGTAAGTCTCAATTTTACATTTGTTTGTATGGGATGGGGAGGAATCAGTCTCCTGTTTTGAGTTTTTCCCATTTATCCTCCACTGATACAGTTTCAATACTTTGTTTAACCACAAAAACACATTCAGTGAAATGAAAACTTTTAAGTTTTATATGGAGAAAAATGAATATGGTAAGACAAGACAATGAAACTACTCCCTATATGAGGACAAACCCTCACTTTATCTCATCATTTGAAGATGTGATGTTTGCGATGAACTCCAGAGACAAGAACAAGATGTTAACACTGTAGTAGGTAGTGGATTTACCATTACAAAATAATCTTTTTCAATATATACATCTTAAAATCAGATCCTCTTCAAGCTTCTTATATTGATTTACCAAAAGAGATAAAACTTAAGTAAGCAGTTGTTAATATTCAAAACAAGATAATAAATGTTTTCTGTGGTCTGTTCTTGCTCACTTACATCCTCCACAATGGAATCCTGAAAGGGTTGAACATTATAAGAAATACGAGAATACATTAAATGTTAAAGATTTAAAGTTTCCAATGTCATTGAGAGATATTCCAAAATTTGAGAAAATGAAAAATCTATCTGTTAATGTATATGGATTAACAGATACCAACAAAGTTCAGATATTAAAAATTTCAAACAACTATAAAAATGATGAAACACACATTGACCTTCTCCACTTTACTTCAAAGGATGGTGCTTTACTTCCTGCTTTTCTTCCTGAAAGTCCCTGTAATGTCCATCTTCTATTCCCTCTCCCTTCCACAGATCTCCTGTCGTCTGTTCCCCACCATTTTGTCCTTCCCACTCCCTCCCCTTGATGTGCATTGTGTGTTAGCTCTCACACAAGCCTCAACAAGGTATACAAAAAGAAAAATCACAACTTTCCAAGAGAAAATGTAAAAAGTATCCTTGTAAGAGATGTCACAACTCCTTTCACACAAAAGAACAATTAAATCAGCATTCAAAATATTGCAGTGATCATAAATCAACCATAATCAATTGACCAAAAGCAGATTCAAAGATTTTTAACAAATCTATAAAAAATCCATTTGTGATATATGCTGATTTTGAAAGAATCCTTAAAAGATAGATACTGTTTCTCCAAATCCAAAAAAATCATACACAAATAAATATCAAAAACATACTCCTTGTGATGTCTGTTTTTATATCAAATCATCTGTTGGTGATGAATACAATTAGTTTGAACTTTCTCAAAGAGAAGATGCCTCAGAGGAGTTTGTTCGACGATTGGAAAAAGACTGGTCAGACAGAGAGAAATAATGGTCAAAAACTATAAACCAATGTCATTAACAAAGGGAGAGAAAAAGGAATTTAGAAAGAAGTGTCTGTCATATTTGTGAGGAGAAAATTGAGGAAGACATCAAGGTTAGGGATCACTGTCATCTTGCTGGTAAATATAGAGGTCCAGCTCATTCCCATTGGAATCTTAATTACAAGCTTCCAAACTTTAGCTTCACTTCAATCTTTCACAACAACGCTCACTATGACACACACATCTATTTAATAAATGAACTTTCAAAGACATCTGGAGATATTTCTGCCATTCTTAACACGGTTCAAAAATACATACATCCCCCATAACCATATCAAGATTTCTTGACACATGCAATTTTCAATATCTACTTAGCCTCAAATATTTAAAATAAAAAAAACTTACAAATCTTAAGTCACAGTTCTCAAATCAAGAAGAGACTGATCTCTTATCATAGAAGGGAATATATACGTATGACAATATGGATTCATTTGAGAAGTTAAAAGAAACACAACTTCCTTCAAGGAAAGTTTCCATGCAAGTTGAATAAAACTCATATATTCCGATAGAGATAATACACAAGCGAAAAAGGTTTGGGAGAAGTTTAATATAAAGAATCTTGGAGAATATCATGATTTGTATCTTTAAACTGATGTATTATTATTGTTGACATGTTTGAAACTTTTGAACAGTGTCAGAGTAAAAATTCTGATAGATTAGACCCCGTTCACTATGACACAGCCCCGGTTTGGCTTGGAGTGCGATGTTAAAATGACAAAACAGAATTTGGAATTCATCAGTGATATAGATATGCTTTTAATGATAGAGAAGGCTAAAAGAGGAGGAATATCTCAAGTATGTTCCAAGAGATATGCTAAAGCAAATAACAAATATCTTCCTCATTATAATAAGAATGAGGACAAATCTTACCTGATGTATTATGATGCGAACAATTTGGTGTGGGTGTGCTATGTCTCAATCTTTACCTTATGGAAAACTTAAATGGGTTAAAGAAAAACATTATGAAAACATTTTACACGACATTGTTGTCTCCTCTCAAAAAAGAATAGGATGAAGCTGAAGTTGGATATTATTTTGAGGTCTATTTAAAATATCCAGAAAAACTTCATCACAAACATAAAGACCGACCTTATGCCCCTGATAAAGAAAGTCCAAGAAAAGAATAGTCAAGTGATTACCAACAGTCATTTAACATATATATATATACAAGGTAAATCTCCAGAAAAACTACTTACTACATTAAATGAATAAGAAAGTTATATTTTGCATCAAAGGAACTTGAGACAATAATATATCTGCTGGGTTGAGAGTGAGAACATTCATCGAATTTTGAAATTTAAACAAAGTCATTGATTAAAGTAGTATATTGTATATTGATTTTAATACAAAAAGGAGAACAGAAGCAAAAACTGATTTTGAGAAGGACTTTTATAAATTAAAGAATGCTGTATTTGGAAAGACTATGGAAAATGTTAGGAATCGACAAAACATAAGACTTGTTAATTCTTGGAAACAGGCTTCAAAGTTAATTAACAGACCAAGTTTTCAGAGAACTTTTGTGCTATTCATTTGAAAAAAAAGAGAGTATTGAAATGGATAAACCTATTTTTATAGGAACATCAATTCTTGACCCGTCAGTCATTAATGTATGACTATTACTATAATAATTTAAAAATCAAAGTATAAGGATAATGTGTCATTGTTATATATGGATACAGATAGTTATATATTCAAAATTAAGACAAGTGATATATGATTGATAATATTTATATGTTTGATACAAGTAATTGTAAGTCTGATAGCATGTTGTTTTCATGAAAGAATAAAATGGTTATTGTTAAGTTTAAGGATGAGTTGGGTGGAAAGGTCATGAGTGAATTTGTGGGTTTGAGATCAAAGAGTTCTTGTGCTTTTACGTATATGATAATAATAACATTGAAAGGTGTGATAAGAAGCTAAAGGGAATAAAGAAAACAATAAACTTTAAACATTATTACAATTGCTTAACCTTGAAGAAGGAAGAGTACATAAAAATGAATACAATAAGAAGTTATAAACAACAATTATATACAAAAGAGATATTTTAGAGAATGGAATCAATAGTCTCCCTGATGATTATGATTATAAGTGTTAAGATACAAGGTTGGGAATTTTTACTGATATAAATGATACACCCATTTTTTTTTTCCCCTGCTGAGCAGGGATTAGCTTTTCTTGAGGCAATGTTTTATGGTCTGATGCCCTTCATGACACCAACCCTGGTCACCTCTTCCGACACACACGGACACGGATATGGTATACCTATTCTAACCGGGGCATACACCAGGACCAGGACACATTTCGCAGACCTCAGAAGGAAAACAGGCTGAGTCATTCAGCAGCCAACGGGGCTCGAACTCGGAACCTTTGGATCCCAAGCCAGCCACCCGAACCACTACGCCAACACCAGGCTTGATTTATCAATGATAGAATCAAGCAATATCCAAACCAAAGAGTGGAGATGTAATCAGCTTTGGTATTTAAATGGGAAACAAAGAATGTGAGAAATATCAAAGAAGTCTTCTTGAAGAAATAAAACAAATAAGTTGGAGGATGTAAATAAATAAAATGAATATCCTTGAATTGACTGAAAACTTTGATGGTTATCAATTGAACAATGGAAAAACAATTTACTGCAAATCTCAAAATGATATGTGGCTCAGGAGGTGGTCAAACAAGAGCATTGAGAGACATTTATCATTTCATCTCTGCTCAACAAAGACACATGAACCAAGTTCCAAAGTAATCTTCGTGAATATACTTGATGGTGATGAATGTAATCGGAAAATTAATTTATTGGTTCAGTCTTTGAATGGAATGAAAATATAAAAGGAAAGAAGCATTTTAATCAGCAAGTCTCAATTTTACATTTGCTTGTATGGGAGGGAAGGGAATCGGTCTCAATTTTACATTTCCTTGTATGGGAAGAGGAGGAAATCGATCTCCTATTTTGGGCCTCGTGTCAGAAAGTTTTCCCCTTTTTCCCATTTATCCTCTACTCAGGAGATATGTGGAAGCACAATTAACAAAACAAATACACAATTTCAGGAATAGGGAATCATATGATGGTGAAGCAATAATTTGTATGACAAAGGAAGGAAGGAAATTGGATAATTATACGAAGTCGAGGAATTCAAACTGATTTTACAACAGGAAGATGGGGTGGTATTGTTGCAGATTTGGAAGCTTACTGCACACAACAGCCAGGTCCTATAGATCAGCTATATCGGTAAGTATGCGTTTCTAGTTAGGGTCCCGTCCTATGATTAATTGTACATGCTCTGTGAGTTATTTTATAGTTAGGATTTTTACATTTTAAACTTCACAACAACACCTGCCTTCGCTTCCTTCCACCATCATCATCATCATCATCCACCAGCACCATTGCACACGTACGTGGGCAGGGTCCAGTGTGCTAGGCGGGTTTTCTCTGGACGTTGGTGTGCTAGCTTCGCCCCAAATATGGGCACAAGCGTTTCGTTCTGGCTTGGCTCCAAATATGGGCACAAGCGTTTCGTTCTGGCTTGGCTCCAAATATGGGCGTATAGCTTTCTCTCTGCCAAATGAGGGAGTGCGAGCGTGGGATAAGAGAGGCGCGTGTGGGCCAAGCGAGAGTTGAGAGTGGATGTTGAGAATTGTCTTCTGAAGCCAGTCGTTTTATATATATATTACTGATATTAAAAAACCCACAAATTGAGATTGGATTAAAATATTAAATAAAAATGAACTTCTTAAGGTGATGAAATATAAAACTCTTTTAGAAAACATCAACAAATCTTATTGGTTTCCTATTATGAGAAAAATAATTGTGGATTCAAGAGTATCAAAGAATCCAGATGAATATATGTATGATATTCTCTGGGGTGAAAGTGGTTCAAGGAGAGTAAGGATAAGGAAGGAATTGAAGAAACTGAGACAAGGGAGAAGAGAGAATAAATAAATATAAAAATATGGAAACCAGTGAGATCAGAAAAAGATTGGGGGAATTACAGAAAATAAAAAAAATCTCAACGCACCGAGGAGGAAAACAAATAATTGGCAAGTGTATTAGAAATATATGCGTCAAGACTATTAACATCGATTTCAGGGAGAAGATTTAAACGAGAAAGGAGAAGATTATATTATTGATGATGTTGGTGTAATTTACTTTGATTAAAGTTTTACATTTTTTTTCTTAAATAAATGGAGGCGAGAGTGAAGACATTTCTTAGGATTCTTTACGTTTTAAAAATTAAGATTC